>JAMJFZ010001719.1:0-80580 GCA_026225945.1 Cricetomys ansorgei
GATGGGAAGATCAGAGGACTAGGAAATGGGTTTTTCAAGCCAATATCCAGTACAATCTGCTGGGACAGAGTTGGGGCACCTAAACTGAACCTTCTGCCAAAAGCAACCATGTGAGTGAACCCAGAAAGTCTGCCTAACTAACTCATGAGAAATCACAGATCTCTGTTGCTAGTGTCACAGTGTTTGGGACATTTTTCTTACAAACAGAAAAAAAAATGAATAGGAGAGAGCTGTCATTCAAAAATGACTTTGGGGTCAATGGCACCAGATACAGATTGGTCAACTAAGAGACAGAACTCGAGGGAGAAAGAAAAAAATCTGAAAGAAAAAATCAGAATGACCCGGATTGCAAAGTCTTGGGTCACTCCAGACTAGAGCAAAGTTTAATCACTGTTTTGGAGTATTGACCCTGAAAGGCCAAATGTAAGAGTCTATAAATCTACCCTCTAATACATGAGGAATGCGAAGATGGCCCAGTAAGTAAAGTATTTGCTGCGTAAGTGTGAAGACTTGAATTCAGATTACAGCAGCCGAGCAAACACCAGGCCTGACAGCATGTGCCTATGATCCCAGCACCAGAGAGACGGAGACAGGAAATTCCTGTGGCTTACTGGGTAGCCAGTCTAGCTGGCAAGTTCAAGTTTAATAAGAGACCCTGTGTCAAAAATAAGGTGTAGGGGACCCAAGATCTGTTTCCAGACCCCACATGGCAGCTTACAATTGCCTGTAACTCCAGTTCCAGGAGTTACATATGTGGTTGCATGTACATACATGCAGGTGAGCATTCATAAACATAAAAAAAATACATCTATAAAATGAGATGGAAAGTAATAGAATAATAGAGGGAGACTTTTAGCCTACACACACATGCTCATGCACATGTACATACATCAAGAGGCGCATGTACACAAACATACACATAGAACATTTAAAAAATAATTTGGGAAGTATAGGCCTCATTGAAAAAATTCATTAATTTGAATACATTTTAAGTCCAGAATATGCCACTAATATGCCAGGCATGGTGGCCCAGACCTGTGACTCCAGCTCTTGAGAACTGGAGACTTAAGGATCAAGAGCTTGAGGTCAGCTTGGGCTACATAGTAAGTTTTAGTGTAGCCTAGACTACCTGAGAGTTGGCTTCAAAACAATAACAATGTGACTAATCAATATGTAGTTATACTTTCCTTTTTTTTTTTCCCTTTGGTTTTTGACACAGGGTTTCTCTGTTGTAACTCTAGCTGTCCTGGAACTCACTCTGTAGACCAGGCTGGCCTCTCAGCGTTCTGCCTGCCTCTGCCTCCTGAGTGCTGGGGTTAAAGGCATGTGCCATGCCCACCACCCAGCCATAGCTATAGTTCTTAATATTTTGTTTTTATTATCATTTATGTAAGGAAGGGGCAAGAGAAATAAGAACAAGGAGACATCAGAAATGAATTGAGTAGAAAGACTGATGCCACAGGAGAAGGAATGGAAACAGTTCAGAGATGTCCAGAAAGAGGGCATACTTTGCCTTTGGTAACATATATGCATTTATTTGAAATGCAATTTACTGTGGAATAACATTCTGGATGATTCTTTTCAAAAGCTGAATGATTACAAAAGCCTTTATTTTAGGAACTATTTTAATCCTTTAGTTAGTATCTTTCTTTTTTTGTGAATATTTTTATTTCTTTGCTTACCTGGGAATCAGTGGATAGCCTTGAGTATGGTATGTATGCCATTTACAACAAAATTATATCCTTAGCCCTCATTTTTCTTCTCTTTCCTTTCTTTCTTTTTTTTTTTTTGTGGTACTCTCCTGATTTATTACTTAATCCACTAACATCAGTTTCATAGCCTCTTCTCCTATGACAAATGCAAAGGAATTAGCCCTAAGAGGAAACAAGTAGTATTATATGCTATAAAGGCTTTTACACAGCAAACTAGAAGCAGAGTGAACATACAGCTTATAGAACAGGAGAAAAATCTTTGCCTGCTATACTTCAGACAGTGCAGTCCAACTCATGGTCCTCCTGCTCTGCCGTGATTACAGCTCTAAGCCACCATGCTTAACATTTTATTTTTTAGTTTTTTAGATTTTTAAAAAAGATTTATTTTATTTATATGAGTACTTTATCTGCATGTACACCTGCATTCCTGAAGAGGATATCTGATTCCACTATAGATGATTGTGAGCCACCATTTGCTTGCTGGGAATTGAACTCAGGACCTCTGGAACAACAGCCAGTGCTCTTAACTGCTGAGCCATCTCTCCAGCCCCCATGCCTAACATTTTAAAAGAACAATTTTTATGTATTTGTTTTATATTGGTTCATTCTTTGCCCTAATATTATGCCATCTCAGTTTCTTCTGCACTTTCTTTACCTCCTGTACAGTTTCCTTTTCTGGTTTAGGTGGCAGTGGGCTCTGAACATGAGCTCTGGATACACAGTGATACATGTGGGCTATGTTCACCTAGATCCATTTAGCGAGCAGAGTGCATGTATCTTAAACTGCAAGCTCAGCTGTAAATTCTACAGTTTTAAGTATGAGCACCAGTAAGTCAGCACTCAATTCAGGACACTAACCTGTGTCCTACCCTCCTACTGCCGATATTAGGCCTGGCCTTTCCTGTAGACTCCACAAAAGTAAAGGTGAAATGGCACATCATGTTCTTCATGGTGATATCTGTCAAGGAATTCATGGCTTCATATATGCAAACACTACATGGCCTGGATAATTTCATGAATGTCTCTCAAGTAAACATGAAGAGCACAGTATTTTTTTTCATTCTTTTCTTCTTTCATTACTTCCTTCCTTTCTTCATTTATTTTTTCTTTCTTTCCCCTTCCTTCCTTCCTTCCTTCCTTCCTTCCTTCCTTCCTTCCTTCTTTCCTTCCTTCCTTCCTTCTTCCATTCTTTCTCCTTTCTTTTTTTTTGGGGGGGGGCATCAAGACAGGGTTTCCCTGTTGTAACTCTGGCTGTCCTAGAACTCACTCTGTAGACCAGGTTGGCCTCAAACTCACAGAGATTCACCTATCTCTGCCTCCAGAGTGCTGGGATTAAAGGTGTGTGGCACTGTTGTCCATATTAGAATATTTTAACTTGAATGCTTTTTCTAGAGTTTTCTGGATGAAAAAATAAGCAATCCATTTTTAAAGAGCACTTCATATTGCTAATAAGCTAAGAAGAAAGAGAACTGGGCATAGGACTCAGTGCTCAGAGCACTTACCGTAGCATGTCTGGATGTCTAGGATTCAAAGAAAAGGAAGAGTGTTGTAGAAGTTTATTTTCAGTTGTGTTTAAAATAATTGTTTTCGTGCACTGCTGGAAAAAGGAATGCATAGGCCTTGGTGTTTTGTATTGCTTGCAGGTGTTGAATTTCTGTGGGGATGTTTGATTGCTTATGATCTGTACCAGAGGAGTTCTGAATCAATAAAACACCTGAGCTCAGACACTTGGGATTCTACTGCAAGTATGGCAATGGCCATGACAGTGGTTCCCTCTGCTGAGGTCTTCCACTTACGAAATACATTTCCTTGTCCTGTTTGCTTAACTGCCGTAGCAGTGTACTACTACAAAGAGCCTCTCATTCATTTTTGAAAAGTGAAAAGAAATTCTTATTTTTATAGGCTTAAATGTAAAATAGTTAGTGATAAATGAATGGAAAATAAATTCTTAGTTAAAGGGTTTAATTTCTCCCAGAAACTTTAATACAATGCATTAACTATAATTGTAACATGACTGTGGTTATTCACTTTACATAACAATAGGAATATTTCATATTTTAGCAACAGAGGTTGAAGAGATGTAC
The DNA here is from genome assembly GCA_026225945.1 of Cricetomys ansorgei. NCBI lineage: Eukaryota > Metazoa > Chordata > Mammalia > Rodentia > Nesomyidae > Cricetomys > Cricetomys ansorgei. The sequence continues at coordinate 3,797 of JAMJFZ010001719.1, forward strand.
CAAGAGTGATGAGTAGATCATTCCCACAGTGCCCATCAGTCTGAATATGGCTACACAATTGCTTTTGTTATTTATATCCTGTCAATCTTTATGTGATTCAGTGCAGAGAAGAGAAGATCACTTAGGAATGATAGACTTCTATCATGAATAGAAAATTCTAGCTGTAAGTTGAGAAAACTAGAAAAAGCTAGGGATGTGTTAGAGTGATTTCCTAGCATGCATGAGGCCACAAGCTTGATCCCTAGCGGTACGTAAAACTGGGCATGGTTGTTTAAGTCTGTAATCCAAGTACCTTAGAGGGAGAGGCAGAGGATTAACAAACAGTTCAAGGTCATCATTCTCAGTTTCCTGTGAAGTTCAATGCCTGATCATGATTGGTCCTAGCAGTCTGTGAGTGTTTTTTACTTTTTTTCCTAATTATAAGCCCTTGAAAAGCATGGAGTACAGTTACATTTCAGATACCACATTATTCTGTTTGTGATTCAACATAGGAGCCAAACAAAGATCTGTGACTTCTACTGTCCATGGGCCTTTTGATGGTGTCAAATGTTACCCAATACGATATAAATCATTCAGTTAAATTTGAATTTCAGGTAACAAGGTACCTATATATGAATAAATAAAAGTAATGATTTACATTAATTGTGAATTAAATTTTATTGTACTTCCTCAATTTGCATTTGCTAAATCTGGCAGCTATAGTTAAAGTCATTTCCTGTACTCAGCTAGGAATACTGCTCTGAAGTCTCTCCAAGTTCATGGTTCTGTCCTGCTTAGGGAGCTGCTCTGAGTTCTGCTAGATGCTATGGGGTGATGTGAAGTGTTGAATACAGAGCAGGAGCTGACACTCCCATTCCCCATTCCCCTTGAGACTCCCATTTTTTCCTTCTTGTCTATATTTGGTCTCAAGAAATTTTGAGATATATATGACCGTTAACTTAAAGTATTATGCCTAGTAGGTATGCTTACACTGCAGACTGTACTAGCAAAATAATGAATAGTTTATAATTGGAAATTTTCTAAGTTGATATCAGAAGTAGTTATGTTGATAAAATTACTCTTATTCACTTGAAATAAAGGATTTGGGTTTTGAATACGCTATCCTCTCATTTGTGTAGAACATTGTGTTTAGATCCCAGAATTCTCGGTGATGGTTAGGAGAAAAGGAGTGCTCTAAGATTTTCAAACCTCTTTACTGACTGATCTGAGAGGAAAGGGAGAACTTCATCTAATTTAAAAACACAAACTCATGGAGGACCTTCCTTTTCATTGTGTAAAGATGTCACTCCTGGAAAAATTGAGCAAGTGGATCATATTAACTGAAGTAATTGAAACTCAGAGATTGTAAGTGACTTGTCCAAGTGAGGAAACCTGAAAATGACAGAACTGTAATAAAAAAAGCAAATCAGCTTTCTGTCATATTACGCTGTCCATGAACCCTGCAGTCTCCCTCTTGGGAAGCCCCAGGCTCCCATCAAAGCTTCTGGATGTGATCTTTGGGTGTGGTTGCTGGGTGGTAAATCCTCTGTGGTTAAACGTCTTTTGATTACAAAGTTTTGGGAAAAGAAATAATGCCAGAACACTTTAGTGACACAGATGGGAAGTGATTCACAATCATAAGTCATTGGGCAACCAAACTGCTCACAGGGTTTTCTTGTCAAGAAATAGTTTGCTCTTCATTCAGATTAAAGCCACAGTAAATGAAGATATGACACCAGCACTCAGATCCACTTCTAAGGCTGGGTGAGGGACAGTTAAAGAGGAAGTAAAGTGGATTTGTGATATAGGGGAACTTTGTTTCTGGTGCAATTTCACTGCTCATCTAAGGCAACCTGCTAATTTTTATCCAGTTATAGTAGGTAAGGAATTGGGAAGACTCCTTTATTGTTGTGTGAACTTATGAATAGTCAAAATGGAATCATTTCCTGCTACATGGAATTTTAATATGGGAGCATATGGAAAAGGATTGAGTTGAATTCTAAATGGGAAGATTCCGGAGTGTACCAGTGAGCATTGTGTTTTGGGAAACCACATAATGAGATAAAAAGCAACTGTGTAGAAAATTCAGTATTTTAATTAAGAACTGGTTAATATTATACAAAATCATGAATTAAAGGTCATAGGGACATGGCTAAAATCATTCAGCAGTACTGAGAGTGTTGGCTTTGTGAGCTTAGTACTCAAGAGGCTAAGGCAGGAGAATAGTGAGTTTGATAGCCTAGGTAACATAGCAAGACCCTATCTCATAAAGAAATAAACATCAAAAGAGAAACTTACTATATGCCTGAAAATGTTACAAATGATTGATAAACACTGGGATCAATATTTGGTCAATTAGAAAGGAAAACAACATATCCATGTGTTAAATAAGAATTCAGATGTGTAGACAGAGACTATTTGCCTTCATAAAATAAATTACTAAGGAAAATAGAACCATGTGGGATTTGGAGTAGGAAGAACTAATGTGGTATTTTGTGCTAGATATTTTGACATAAAATTACCTGGAAATTCTAGAATATGCTACTATTGAATGTTGCTTGGGCCAGAATGAGCTAGGAGATAGCCTAAGTGGCCCAGTTTTGGTAATAGACACACCTGTCTCTTTTTCTAACATAAGGTCATCTAATTTCTGTGAGTCTCAAATTTTCCTCCTTTGTGAAATGGGAAGACTTAATAGACCAGTGAGTTATTCTTCAAATATTCTAATTGCTGCTTAAATAGATGCTATTTAAAGATACCTGGAAAATTGGTATTTAAGTTTTCCTGGTACTCATAATACTTTGCTTTTTTAAAAGATAATTCATAAAAATTATGACTAAATATAATGAAGTGTTTCTAGCAGTGAAATAAGACTAACAATGATATCAACCAGTGTAGTTTTTAAATCTGTTTCTGCTATGCTGTGTGCACGCAGTGAGTGAAGAAACAAGCATTTCTATATGGGCTACTTCGAGGGAATAAATTCAAGGTCCATAAGTGACTTAGAAGACAAGGCTGTCTACCCTTCACATTTGTGCTCAAAACATACATTTGAATCCCCAACATCAGCATATATATTTAATGCCATCATTTATATTATAATATAATATATTACTATATGTGCTATGTTAATACATAACTCTTACATATAGAAGATATAAAACAAATTTCACTAAACAAGCTGATTGGCAACAGGAATTCATGGAGTATCAGTAGCAATTTTGATAACCTATTCTCAGAATGGGAGAAACTTTCTGGAATTTTGCAAAGTCTTGTGTCTTAAAATTCCAGGATAACAGATAAAAGGGTCAAGGCAGGGAGAAGAGGCTGCATCCAACAGATTAAATTAATTGCACATAGCAAATTATTACACTATGATACACATGCTAGGATAAGAGGAGCTACTGAATATTATCTTCAGATAGTTACTAGTTCTTTAAATGTCCTGATTTAGAAGGACCAGCAAGGAGACTGGGAAAGAGTATGTTTAGGTATGGTCTAGAAGGTCTAGTCATGTGGCATATTTGGGCTACTTTGAAGATTCACCTTTCATTTGATGTGAGATGGAGAATAAGAATGGTTTGAACAGAGGGGTAGCATGATCTGACATGGTTTAGCAAGCAGTGAACGAAAGGTGCTGTGGTCAGTGTAGTTAGGTCACTCATAATAACCAGATATGCAGTTATGAGTCTTTGGATCAAGGTGGTGGTGTGTGACATCGTGATAGAGTCTCTATATATTTTGGAGATAAGTGTAATTGGATTTCCCATTGGATTAAGTATGAAAATAAGAGGGAAATGGAGGCTAAGTACAAGATTGCTAGCCTGAGGAATTCAGTAAAAGAGATTGGCACTGACTGGAAAGGAGACATAATGAAGAACAGCCTGGGGAGAAAAGGGGAGTAAGTTTATATTCAGTATAAAAAGCTTATTCAATGCTTCAAGTGGAAGTCAAGAGACAGGTGGATGAGCTAAATGTGGGGCTCAGAACTGGTTGTATAAATAGATTTGTTAGTCAATGAAAGAAGCCATGAAACTGGATGGGATCACTTGAAGAGAGATAAACAGTCCTGAGACATGTATACCCTCCTGTATGGAGGCTAGGAGAATTAGGAAGGGCCTCTGAAGGAGCTTGGGAAGAAGCAGCATCAAGTGGGAGTTTCATCCTCATACCTACTGGAAACAAATGGTTCAGAAAATGAGGCAAACTTCCCTCCCTCAAAAGTTGGTTGTTGAAGAAATGATTACACTCAGTCAGGCTATGTGAAAACCACAGGTGCTCTTGTCTGAGAAGTTGTCTCATTGGAAGGTAGAGCCAAGTACAGCACCTGTAACTAGAGTGCAATGTAGGTTCACAAGTTATCTAACTTTAACAAGTGACACACCAAGATATCAGAAAACAAACATCTTGTGACCACAGGTGATGATAATGGGAAAAAGGCCAAGAAAATAGCAAAAACATTGGTCCTGAAGTAGTCCAACCACTGAACCAATGCCAGCAGTTCCAGCTTCCTCACCAAACTTGGCAAAAGAGAGGGAGGAGTAGTTGCCAGCTAGTATGCCATACTCTGGCAATTTGCTGTAGATACAATGGGCTCTATAATTCTCCTGTCCTTCACAGGCACAAATCTAGAGCAAACATCCCAAGGAGATAACAAAAAATCTGCTGAACTGTGAGGTCAGTTGTAGCTAGGGCTTACAATAGCTGTCTTTGGATCCATTAGATGGAGGAAACTATGACACTTGTGGGTAGTGAGCTGGAAATGCGTTCTCACACTCAAAAAAGGGGGACATCTCTTACTACATGTCTATGTCAATACAGTGACATGGTAGAATATGAGATCATATGCAGCCATTACTAATGGTGTATTCAAGCTGTAAATGTTTATCATGATGTAATGTATGTATTTATATTTATTTTTAGAGTTCATGTAGTTTATGTATTCAGCATCTCTAAAATATTACAAATGTACTTAAAATGTCTAAGACAGTGATTCTCAACCTTGCTACTGTTTTGAATTGTAATATAAATATTTGATACACAAATGATCTTAGGTAACTCCTGTGAAAAGATTATTTGGCCCCAAAGCGGTCATGACCCACAGTTTGAGAACTGCTGATCTAAGGGATGGTTTACAAAATGAAATTTGAGAGAGTACCTGAGTTGTGTGAGTTTTCATATTTTCTTATTTATGTTTTTTATTTGAGTTTTTAAAATGACTATGCATTTTTATAGGACTAGAAAAAAAGCTGTATGAAAGAAAACGGCATACAGATGTTTGCTTCTATACAAGGTCATAAATATTTAGATTAGCAGACTTGGGATGTATTTGTTTATAATTTTATTCCTCTTAAGGAATTCTAGAGTAGCTGATTTTAATATAAGGACAACAAAAGACTCCCTTCTCTATAACATCCCAAATCTATGACAAGGCCCTTTTCCAAGTTCATTCTCAAATTCCTGTTATTAGCATTTTTCCTATTGGTGTTCATTGAGCATTGCAGCTTGTTCTACAAGTCCATGAAGACTTGTGATTTCCAGGGCCATTTCCATTGACAGCTCTTGCCTCTTTGGCTCTCCACATCCTGCTACCCTTTCCTGTGTCCAGACCTTAATTTCAATATCAAACTGACCCAGGTTATTGTTTCAACATAGCTTTTTTGAGGCACAGGATGTTCAAGAGTTATCCTGCAGACTCAGACTTACAAATTTACCCCTCAGTAGGCCAATGCTCTGGGCTAGGCTTCTGCAGAGAACGACCCCTACTGGCCATAACTTCTGGCCCTAAACATTGCCAGAGAACCAAACTAGAGGGATGCCTCCACTAGCCTCTTGTTTTTCTTCCTGCTTGCTTCACAGGAAGACTCCAAACCTTTCTGCTTTCTGCCTAATTAAAAGAAGTAATACAGGTGAAACACAAGTAACCAAACTAACCAACCAACCAACTCAACTCACCAACCAACCAACCAACCCAACCCAACACAACACAACACAACCCAACACAACACAACCAATCAACAAAGCAACCAAGCAAGCAAACAGCCTACCAACCAAACAACCATAACATACAACTCTTTTGGCCTTGCATGAAGACTTTAAACAAAAGCTTATTAAATTTGTTCATTGACAATTTCTTTCATATTTGTAATGCATTCTGATTATTATGCCTTGATTCTCTCTCATCACTCTCTCCAACCCCATCCCTTTATGTCCCCCATATACGTCCCTTTCCCACATCCTTGCCTTTTCGTTTTATTTTGTGACCTATTGAGTTTAACTAGGGCGTCTGGGTAATCATGAGTTTGAAATGATCCATTGGCACCTGATAGGTTTATTAGTGGATATGTAACTGAAGACAATAACTGCCTCCCCCTAGGATCCATTAACTGTCAATAGTTAAGCAGGGAAGGGTAGGGAACTGTCCCTCCCTGATGCATGATCAACTGTTGACAGGCCTCATTTTGTGGTGTAGGCCCAGTGCAGGCAGCTCAGCGGTGTGTGAGCATGGTTGCAATGGCAGTGTCATTTCTACAGGACTGCATCAGCAGTCTTTATTTTGTCTCTTCTATTCTTTCTTTACTTGTATTTTCTGAGCTATAAAGGGAAGAGTGATATAAATGTCATACTTAGGGCTGAACACAAAATGGTTTCTTATTCTTAAGACCTTGGCCAACCATGATTTTGCAAAGTGAAACTTCAGTGGTAAAGACTAAGAGTATCATTTGTCTATGTATATAAATGTAAATATTTAGAAAGTTGGTTGGCACCATGCCAAAAATAGTGAGTTCTTCTTTAGGGCCTAAAACTTCCTCAGCCATGGGTTTTTGACTAGATTTACATTGCCGGATGTAGATTCCTCCTCGTGGAGTGGCCTTAAATGCAATCCAAGAGTACCTGGCTACTTCCATCACAGTTGTATCACCACTGCGTGAGTGAGCACATCTTACCTTACAAGTTAATATTGTACTTGGATGTTCTTCCCCAGTAGCCTGTGAGACACCTTCCAGCATTATGAGAGCCAACAGGGAGGAAGCTTCCAACTCAATTACAGCTTGATTTCTCTATATCTTATATTGAAGGTGCCCTCTCAATAACCATTTTTCAGCTCTACTATTTGTATCAAGATAATCTCTGGTTGTAGGGCTTCCAGGCTAAAGAGTGAAGTTGTAGCACGAGCGGTCCTCGCCCCCAGGGGCTGGCAGGACACTCTGGAGTCTCCTTTACTCTTAAAGCCCTGGAAGCTGCTAACTCAGTAAACAGATTGGCAAAATGTCTGCCTGCCTCGTGGTGAATCATACACCTTTGTCTCTGCAAAGGCCATGGATATTGTGGGGGTTGGCCAGGTACGCCCCTCCCCCTGCCATGCTAATTAAGGCTTCCCCGCTCGAGGGGAGAAGCCGCGCCCTTATGGGAAGAGGTTATTTATCGGGGTGATCCCTTGGAATAAATGAGTTCAGGTTTGAGTTCGGGTCCACCAGATGCTGTCTCCGTCTCGTGTTCTCTCGTGTTCGTTCTCAGCAAGCGGGATCAGGCGGCGCCACGCAGTCCTAGGAACCCACGTCCCTCCCGGCTCCCCGGGGCTTCCCCATGGCTCTCGGCTTGCCTTTTCTCGCCTCTGGCCAGGGTGGGAACCGAGCTGCTTCCCAGCCAGCTCCGGGCAGGATAGGGCTGTGGCGGAATGTGCGGGGAGACCGGAAAACGAAAAACGACATCTGGTCACAGAAAATACTTGCTTGTTATGTTAGTGAATACTTATTTGGGGTTAATTTCCATGTGATTAACAAATAATTAGGCCTCACTGAATAATTTTTCTAATCTAGGGCATAAAACGGACCATATGGGGAAATGCTTAGAAACTCAAACATACACACACACCATATATCTAAAGATCCAGGTGTAATATTAGGTGTAGGATAAATGAAGCAAAGAATTTGCCATTTGTAAAATGTGGTAAGGATTTCTGATTTTCTGATTTGGATTAATCTAGTGAAAGATCAGGTGGTTGAGAATCTGGAGACCCTGGGTATAGAATTGGTGACCAGTCTCTCCATGAGAGCCTATAGTACTCAGGGAACCAACGACTCCTCAGAGTCTCATTTCTCCATAGTTGTACTTCTGTCTCTCCTGACCCTTGATCAGAAATAATTACTATGCTTACCGATAATCCCTAGACCTTACAGCAAGGACCATGATAGAGTAAATTTCCTATCACAGAGTTTCAGGAATACTTTGCATATGATGCATCTTTGTAACTCCAGAAGCCCATTTCCACAAGAGCTGCTATGTCTACATCTACTGGACAGGATGCTCCTGTGGAGCCTACCTTCTAGTCTCCAGATGATATGTTCCACCATCTTTGGGATTCATTCAAATAAAAGTTCTGTCCCTGGATATTTTCTTTTTGTAAAGAGAATTTTGGGGTTTGGGATTTGTCTGGATTCTAGTTAGAACTGCCTTTGCCTAAACTCCAGTCCCTAATTCAGAAGAGATAGATGAATTCAGCCTCCTGTTGAATCCCCAACAAGAGCTTAAAAGACAAATACTCATTGCCCAAACTGTGGTTGTGTTGTTGTTGTTTTTCCCCCAAAGACAACATATTAAGAAAGTGCACTCCTCTTACATGCATGCCTTGGAAAGAGTACCTGGTCTAAAAATAACACTGGCAGGATTTGGCTGTGGAGCATCTGATTCCTTTATGGGTCTGGCTTATTTCAGAAGTCACCTCATTAGCTTTGCTCAGCTCTATCTCAGCCATCCCAATGATGGCACCAGCTGCACTTGAGTTACTTTTACACTTTTCTAGCTAAAATGCGTTAATTGCAAAATGTTGCAATATAGAAGATGTACCGTAACAGATGGTTGTTTCCCCACCATCCTGATCTAGCAATTCCTTCTAGAAATACCAAGACGGTTGGAGAGATGGCTCAATGGTCAAGTGTGCGTACTACTCTTGCAGGAGACTAAGGTTTGGTTCTTAGCATTCTCATTTGGCTGATCACAACTGCCTGTAACTCCAGCTCTGGGGTATCTGATGCCTCTGGCCTCTGCAGGCACCAGCGCTCACAGGAACATACTCTTGTCTCACATTCACAGAATTAAAAATAATACTAATAAACACCAAGGAATAATACAAAAATGCAGTTTTTCTTGCAATGAAATCACAGAATTAAAACATGATGGTAGCTGTGAGCACTGTGGAAGCAACTTCCTGAGTTAGCGAACATGGATTTAGGTTTGGGAAACCTACACGCCACCTTGAGAATACCCATTGCCATGTAGCAGCTTTGAGTTGCTTTCTGGTCTGGGTAGATTATCTGCAAAAAAGTACTCACTTTACTGCTTGGGACATTTCATTTCTGTCAAACATGTGAGCATTTTGATCATGTAAAATGCAGCTGAATCGATGAGATTACAATAATTTGGACATATCCATATAAGGAGGAGGAGAGATGCTACATTGGTTTGAGTGGATTTTGCTGCTTTATTGTTTTTTTTTTCTGATTCCTGATTTTTTTCTGTATTTCTTATATAAAGCAATGAAGACAGAAAACTATGAAGAGAAAAAAATGATCATTACAGTTATAAACACTTCTTCAGTTGGTATTTTGAGGACATTCTCTTGTATAGTTCACCTATAATCTCATTTTATTTCATAATTTTAAGTTATAGAATTCATCATTATTATAAGAAATTTAGGCAGCAGCAAACATACACATTAAAAAGTCTCATATTCTACAGGTTTGGGATACCTCAGTGGTAGATCAATTACCTAGCATGTGTGAGAGTTTACTCTCCAGCACTGTTCCCCTAGATTGTCTTCCATTATTGACATCACTTGCTACACAAATTTCCTTTCATTGTTTCAACAATACATGTAATGTATTCTTCAGATACTTTTGATGTGAGCTTTTAAAAACAAAGGCTATCTTGTTATGCTTCTCAACTTCTGCAGTAGCTTACTTAATAGTTATGGTAGATAGTTTCATCAGTGTCCGCCAATGAGTCATGCCTCTAGAGAACTAACTCTGAAGTCCTCTTCCATGCTGTTTGGACATGATGAAGCATCTTATGTTGGCCAATGGACACCAGCTAGCTGATTGCAAGCATAATTTTGATATGAATATGCAACTGTGACATCAATTCAGCTGGTAATCTGTGTGGAAGAGAATGGAAAGTTGTTCTACATCACAGCCACCTGATAAATTGAGTCAGATCTTGAGTGTTCCCATTCCAAGCCAGCTGCCAGTTGAATTTAGCACTCAACCAACACCCCAAGAAATATCTGTCTAGATAGACTGGGGACATGATAAACTGAAGGTTTTAAACTGAAGCGACTTGTTATTTATATGGCAATCGATATTAAAGCGATAATATTAGCTTGCTTTTATCTTCTTTCTTTTTTATTTCTGCTTAGTGTTCAGTTTTATAAATATGCAACCATTTATTGAATTAGTTTCTCCATCATAGATATACTTGGCTATTTGTATCAATAACTTTGAAATGGACAGTATACACTTAGCACAAGCATTATCAAATACCTCAATATATAAATATTTTGTATATTTCTGACTATTTGTTTTTTTAAAAAAATCTATCCATTTTTATTTTATGTGTATGGCTGTTTTGCCTGCATGTATACCTATGTATTACCTATGTGCCATGTGGATGTTGGGAATTGAACCCAGGTCCTCTGGAAGAACAGCAAGTACTCTTAACAAGTGAGCTGTACCATCTCTTAAGTCCTCTCTGAAGATTTCTTAAAGTAAGTCTTTAAAATATCTTTGAATAAAAGCTAGGCAATTTTGAGGGTAAAATATCTTTATCCTTCCTGGTGGGTGCTCTAGTTTACTTCTTTGTTGCTGTGATGATACCATGACCGAAAGGCAATTTAGGGAAGAGAAGGGTTTATTTGAGGGAAGTCAAGGTGGAACTCAAGACCAGAGCTTGAAGCAGAATTCAGGAAGGAATATCACTTACCGGCTTGCTCTCATTTGTTTGATCAGCTGGCTTTTTGTATATTCCAAGCCTACCTGCCCAGGGATAGCACTGCTCACAATGGGCTTGCCCTTCCGTATCAATTAGCAATTAAGAAAATGCTTCACAGATATAGCCACAGGCCAATCTCCTCTGGGCAATACTTCAGCTGAGGTTCTCTCTTCCCAGGTGACTCTAGATTTGTGTTAAGGTGACAGCTGAAGCTAACTATGACAGTGGGTATACACATGTGTGTGCATGTACACAACATAGACATAGGCAGAAAGACAGACAGACAGACAGACACACACACACACACACGCACACACACATTAGAGACTCTATTGGGGAAGTGTGTAGTGGCTGTGCTTCCTCCACGACATAGTGTTTCCTGGTGCTCAGTTAGGGGAAATAAAGGTGATGACTGGGGAATCCTCTGTCATATATACACAAAATTCTTTGGTATCTGGGCCCTGATGACTGTTGGGGGAATCCCAATATTCTGGAAATATTTAGAACGTCAAGAAAGTTTTGCAGTGGATTGGGCCTTTTCTTACTTCCTTTAATGTACTTCCTAATACTGAATCACCAATATGCATTTATGGCCCACTTAGGAAAACTGTCTTTGGCTATGTCTACACTAGCTGAAGAGTTAGCCCTTCACCTTTCTGAAGAGGAAGTGGTAGAGAGCAAAATGGCACAGTGGTCAGAAGATGAGCACGAATCCGAATCATCTTAGAGTAAGTTTACCATCTTAGGCAAGGGATATATTACTCAGCTTTTCTCATTTGTTATGAAAATCAATTGAAATGGCTTTTTCTTATAGCACCTGGTACATAGGGACTTAGTCACATTCTGTTTCAATCACATTGTATTTTGTTTCTTTCTATAATTTCTATATATTTCAATGAAATATACAGTTATAGAATTGAATGATTGCATATACAAACAGATTGAAAGTCAGACATAAAAACAAAACCAAGTACTGGCAGCATCCTGTTTTTTTCCTGGCCAATCATTAAAATACTATTTGGGGAAAGTTAGTTAGCTCCCTCATGTAAGCAGTTACTTAACAGGGCTAAAGAACTTCCTGTCTTCTGTAACTGCATGATAGTAGTCCAGTACATGAAGCCAGTACATGGCTTGGAATCTGTGTCTCTTGTTTGCAAATTACTGTTGATGATGATTTCCAGTTATGTAGAATATTGGAAACATTTAAATTTGTAAGAATTTAGAGTATATGGGTCTTTAGAGGCAAATTCTAAACCCATCACTGCTAATGTATTTAGAAAAATAGGAGCTTGTTTCATAAATAGACTATACTGATTCTTTGTGAATCCCCTTTCCTGCTGTTTTTTGCTTATGAAGAATTCATTCTCCAGCCATCTCAATTTCTTCAGTCCTCCTCAATTTGCAGTTCATCTTAAAACCAATGGGAAAATACTTAGACACTCAGGCTTGCCACCACAGAAGGTTCAGTGTTGGTGTCACAGTGTGGTCCGTTCCCCTTCCCTATTGCTATTGCATGTTTATCCCCATTGCAAATGCTTGACTTTAATAAGTTGCTTCCTGATGGAAATCAAGGATAAAGAGAAGTTTAAGAACTTAAACTCCAGCCAAAGAAGCTGGTAGGTTAACAGCAGATCCACACCTCTCCCTCCATTCATCAAATCCAATCTCCCAGTCTCATTCCCATCTTTGTAGCAGATCATCTGCTGTGGCCTCTCCTTATTCTCTGACCCCATTCTCAGGGAACTAAACAGATCCTGGTGAAACATTTTCCCTCCTGTGGATCCCCTGAGTCCCAACTCCTAGCCCATCCACAATCCTAAGTGTCAGCTCCCAATACTTAGAAGCACATTTTACCTGAAACCTTTAGTGGCCACACCTATCAGGATTCCAGATGAATTTCCTACCAACCAACACATAGTCACCACACTCTTCTAAATACCAGAGCAGGCAACAGAAACAAAGGAATAAAATGCCCACCCCAGCAAGATCAGATATCAGCACTTATAAAGATAATCATCCCTAACCCAGATGTCTAGACACCAGAGTAAAAACACAACCAGGAACAGCTAGGACAATAATGTCTCCACTAAAGGCCAGCAAGCATACCACACCAGGCCATGGTTATTGCAACATAGCTGAAGCACAAGAAAAAGATCTTAGTAGCCTTTTCTGAATATGATAGAGATCCTTAAGGAGGAAATGAATAAATCCCTAAAGAAATCAATGAAAACACAAACAGTGGAAAGAAAGACATAAAACAGTTTTAGATCTGAAAGTGGAAATAAAATCAATAATCAATAAAGAAAACTCAAACTGAGGGAAATCTGGAAATAAAAAATGTAGGCACTCAAAAAACAGGTACCACAGGTACCTCACTGACAGAATGCAAGGGATGGAAAGGAAAATTTCAGGCATTGAAGACACGATAGAAGAAATGGATATTTCTGCAAAAGAAAATGTTAAATCTAAAATAATCTTGACGCCAAACAACCAGGATATTTGGGAGATTATGAAAAGACCAAATCTGGGAATAATAAGAGGGAAGAAGAAGAAACCATGCCAAAGGCAAAGGAAATATTTTCAACAAATCATAGAAGAAAATTTCCCTAACCTAAAGAAGGAGGTAACCTGTAACTATCAAGTTACAAGAAACATACAGATCACCAAATAGATGGACCAGAAAAAACAATCAAAACATTAAATGTCCAAAGCAAAGAAAGAATATTAAAATCTACAAGGGAAAAAGACCAAGTAACATATAAAGGCAGACCTATTAGAATAACACCAGACTTCTCAATGGAGAGTTTAAAAGCCAGGAGGGCCTGGACAGATGTTCTACAGACTCTTAAGAGACAGCATATGCCAGCCCAAATTACTATGTCCAGCAAAATTTCAAATCACAGTAGATGAAGAAATTAAGACATTCTATAATAAAATTAAATTTAAGCAGTACCTACAACTCCAATCCTAATGAAGGTGCTAAAAGGAAAACTCCATCCTAAAGCATTTAATCACACTCAAGAAAACACAATAAATAAATAAATCAAGACAATCAAATCAAAATATGGAAATACCTCATTATACTCACACACAGCAACAACCAAATAACAAGAATAAACAAACACTACACATTGATATCTCTCAGCATCAGTGGTCTTGATTCCTCAAAAAAAAGACACAGACTAACAGAATGGATGCAAAAATGGGATCCATCCTTCTGTTGCACCCAAGAGACACACCTCAACATCAAGGATAGATATTATCTTAGGCTAAAAGGATAGAAAAATGTATTAAACACAAATGGACCTAAGAAGCAAGATGGTATAACCATTTTAATATCTGACAAAATAGACTTAAAACTAAAACTAATCAGAAGGGATAGGGCAAGACAGTCATCAAAAAAAAATTCTACCAAGAGGACATTGAAGTTCTTAATATCTATGACACAAACATAGGGGCACCCAAGTTTGTAAAGAAACACTACTACAGTTTAAATCACATATTGACCCTCTCTCACAGATAGTGGAAGACTTCAGTACCCCACTTTCACCAACAGACAGATTATCCAAACAAAAACTAAACAGAAAAATTCTGGAGCTAACAGTTGTTATGAACCAAATGGATCTAACAGATATATACAGAACATTTCACCCAAACACAAAAGGATACACCTTCTTCACAGCTTCTCATAGAACTTTCTCCAAAAATGACATAACCGGACACAAACTAAGCCTTAACAGATACAAGAAAACTGGATCCTATCAGACCATCACAGATTAAAGTTGGATAACATCATATACAACAGAAACAATAGAAAGTTTACAAACTCATGGAAACTGAATGAAAAATGGGTAAAGACAAAAATAAAGAAATTGAAGACTTTCTAGAATTGAATTAAAATGAATATGCAACCTACTCAAAGTTCTGAGACAAATAAAGGTGGTTTTAAGGCAAGTTCATAGTGCTAAGTGCCTATATAAAAATAAATAAATAAAAAGAAAAATAAAAGAAAAAAAGAACTTGTACTAGTAACTTAACAGCATATTTGGAAGTTCTAGAACAAAAAGAAGAAATCACTTCCAAAAGGAGTAGACAGCAAGAAATAATTAACTCAGGGCTGAAATAAATAAAATACAAACAAAAAGAACAACACAAAGAATCAATGAAACAAAGTTGATTCTTTGAGAAAATCAGTAAGATTGTTTAACTCTTACCCAAATTAACAAAAAAGCAGAGAAAGAATATCCAAATTAGCAAGATCAGAAATGAAAAAGGGGATTTAACCAAATTGGAAAAGCTAAAAGAAATGAATAATTTTCTCAATAGGTACCATTTACCAGAGTTAAATCAAGGCCAGATGAGCAATTTTAACATCTATATAGTCTCTAGTGAAATAGAAGCAGTCATTAAATTCTCCCAACCAAAAAGCCCAGGGCCAGATGATTTTAGTACAGAATTTCAAAGAAGAGTTAATGCCAATACTCCTCAAATTATTCCACAAAATAGAAGCAGAAGGAGCATTGCCCAATTTTTTTCTACAAGGTTACAGTTAATCTGTCACCCAAACCACAGAAAGCCTCAGCAAAGAGAATTACAGACCAATTTTCCTTATGAATACAGATGCAGAAATTCTCAATAAATTGCTTGAAAACCAAATCCAAGAAGACATCAAAAAGATCATCCACTATGATCAAGTATCTTCATCCCAGAGACACAGGGATGGTTCACTATATGAAAATTGATAAATGTAATCCACCATCTACAAACTGAAAGTTAAAAAAAAAAACACACACAGTCATCTCATTAAATGAAGAAAAGTCCTTTGACAAAAAAATCAACACCCCTTCATAAACTTGCTGTTTACAGCAAGTCCATAACCAACATCAA
Organism: Cricetomys ansorgei; assembly: GCA_026225945.1. Classification (NCBI taxonomy): domain Eukaryota; kingdom Metazoa; phylum Chordata; class Mammalia; order Rodentia; family Nesomyidae; genus Cricetomys; species Cricetomys ansorgei. The sequence continues at coordinate 19,649 of JAMJFZ010001719.1, forward strand.
CTTAAATGGAGAGATAGATGGGGGTGCTGGAATGGATCAGGTCAGGAGGGAGAAGGGAGGGTTGTTGTTGGAGAGAATAAGGGGAGAGATAGGTAAAATCAAGCGGCATTTGATGAATAGCATGGAAACATAATACAGTAGAAGCCTCCTAAAATATATACATATAAGATGGTGATCTAAATGAAATCACCAAATAATAAGGGAGATGGAACCTCAACTGCCCATATCTTGTCACCAAATGAAGCCTCCATTCCCTGGTACTAGATTACATCTAATTGAGTTTGCCAAATAGGCTCCATGGGAATCCACAAATGACCCAAGCTTGTTGCCCAGATGATATGTTCCTCTTCATAAACTGATGCCAAGGCCCTATCACTGAAGACAACACCCACACAACTCATTGAACATGGAGAAGTCAAACTGGTGACTAATAGACCCTTTACCCCTATATTCTAGTGTCTTTGGTACAGGTAGGTATTTTGCATGCTACATAAAGAGAAGCATAACATCAATCCAGTCAAAAATCCTCTGATCTACAATGGTGTACCACCTGCAAGGTATACTAGGACAATGCTGGAATAAAGCTTGTGGAAGTAACTAATCAATATCTGATTTGACTTAAGGCCCACTCTGTGAGATAGAACCCATACCCCACATTGCTTGGATGACCAAGAATCTGAGACTAGATAGCCATTCCAGAGACCTATGGTAAAACCAAATGCTGTTCTAAAAACAAACAAACAAAAACTCAGTAATAAACTGACTCCTAATGACATTCTGTTATATTCATAGATCAGTTTCTTGTTCAACCATCATCGGATAAGCTTCCTCCTGCAGCAGATGGGAACAAATACAGAGACACACAGCCAGACATTATGAAGAGAATGGTAGACCTTATAATACTCACCTCAAACTGGACGTCTCCATCAAATCTTTTCCCTTAAGGCTCGGGAAACCTTGTGGAGGAAGAGCTAGAAAGTGTAAGAGCAAGAGATGATGAATGACACCAGGAGAGAAAGCTCCTCTGAAATCAACATTATGGATGTATATATGAATTCACAGAAACTGAGGCAGCATAAACAGAGCCTGCACAGGTGTATACCAGGTCCTTTTTGTATATATTATAGCTTCCAGTTTAGTGTTTATATGGCATTCTTGAGTGTGCAAACAAATTGAGTCTCTGTTTCTTGTGTCTTCTCTTGGGATTTTTTTCTTCGGTTTGTTTTGTCCAATTCTGATGTATTAGTTTCTGTTTTACCTTATAATTTGTTTTGTTATATTTTGTTCTTATTCCTTAGAAGCCTTATCCCTTAGATGCTTTCTAATGAAATGCATTAAGTGGACCTGTGTGGGTGGGTGGGGAAGTGGGGAGGAACTAGGAGGAGTAGAGGTAGAGGAAACAGTAATCATGATATATTGTGTGAGGAAAAAAATCTGTTTTCAATAAAAGGAAAAAAAAAACAGCTAAATTAACAGTTAAATACAGTTAAGCTTCTTTTATTTGGACAAATCTGAAGGGCAACTGAATTGAGTTAATTGGCTTTTTCCATTGTGGAGTACTACATCAGGATTGCAGCACTGAGGCAGCCAGGAAATGACACAGGACAGGAAAGGAGTGAGAGGACAACATCGAACAGTAAATACAATTCCATTCACTTGATTTCCTTTCCAAAAATTCTGGAAAGCTAAACTAACTCTATTGGACTTAACAAACAAAGGAAAAATATATGTGAGTGTCACATACAATGCACATGTTTTTCCATGTTTTTGTCCTGTGGTTGGGACAACATTTTGATGTAGGCATTGCATTGTCCCTGTTATCTTTGCATTTTGTTTGAGTAGTCCATTCCATAGCTCCCATGTTAATGAAAATTTTGTGAAGGAAACTAATCATCAGATAAAATGAAAACAAAATGGGAAGAAGGGAGCTAGTGCGATGTCTCCGTGGAAGAGGCACTCACCCTAAATCTGACAGCCAGATTTCAATTCCCAGAGCCTGTGGGTAGAAGGACCAATGCCTCCGTGTTGTTTTCTGACTTTCACACGTTACTGTGACATGTCTTCTCACTCCACACAGACAAATACACAAACAAATGTAAGAAGGACTGAGGAAGTTCACTCAGAAAATGGCAGATTTGTTCTATTTATCACTGAAAGAACAATTGTTTTGGCAAAATCACACTGAAAACAACAAGAGTCATGGGAATGCTTGAGCAACACCTTGAGAGAGATGTCTTTCCTACAAGGTCAATGTCAATGCCATGTGTTCTTGATACCCCAAAAGCTTATCGATGAATCTAAGTCTCCCCTTAGGTATTTCTATAAAGACTACAGATGGTTAAGGTTTGAGGACTCAGGTCTGTTCTCACAGACTTGTATTTTCTCAGTGCAAGCCTGACTTTATTCACTGTGCTCAGCTTTAGCAGCATCAATTAGTGTCCACAATTTACAGGCAAAATGATTAATATAACAATTATGCCTGATGCAGTGAGTGAATGCGATAAACATTAATTACTTAGAAAGCAGTTTATAATTAGAGTGGCTGTAAAATAAGGTTGGTCTTGAGAATTCTTATGTGGGTAAAATGGATGTTTTATGCGTTTTTAGAAGCAATGATTGATTTGCTTCTTTTTAACAAAATTTTGGGTTAGGTCTTTAAATTATATAATCTTTTATGTAAATATGGAATTGGTACTTTGTCCTTGAAAAAATGCCTACACAGTGAACTATTAATAATATGAAAAGTATATTGTTCAAAAATCATTCAAAAGCATCCTTGGAATAAACTATTAACTTGGTGTAGTCCAAGGAGAAAAGACAAATTAATGTGATGAACGATAAAAAGAAAAAAGAGGACATGAATGCTTCTAGGTATGGTTGAGGAGAAGGTTTATTGTAGATATGAGGGAGAAGATACTCAGAGACATCTGCAAGGATCCAGAGTGAACATGACGCTGGGCAGGGCCATGTGAGGAGATAATGGGAGGGAGAACAAGAGAGGAGCTTCCTATCAAAAGACTGGCCAAGAGGTAAATGGGCCAAAAAGGGAAAAAAGGACTGGTGTAATGAAAATGGCTTAATGATATAGGAAAGAGCAGCTATGGGAAGGATAACCCAGCCCAGTCCCTGGGCTAGAGAAGATTAGGGTTGGGGACCAAATGTGTCAGCCAGGAAGACCCTGTAACAGGTAGGGACTGAAGGATGCTGGGAAAATCTGAAAATATTGGTATGTTATTAGTCATCTCAGCTGTTTATGCCAGGTTTGAGACCTATGAGTTGGGAGTCTAGAAATCAGATTTGTGCAATTTTTAAAGTATTTTAGTTTAAAATTTTGTTTACTTGTATTTTGTGTGCTTGAGTATTTTTCCTGCATGTATGTATGTACACCATGTGTGTGCCAGGTGCCAATAGAGGCCAGAAAGGGCATTGAATCCCCTAGAATTGAAGTTACTAGTGGTTGTAACGAGTGGGGATTGGGAACAGAATCTGGGTCTTCTGGAAGGGAAGAAAGTGCTCTTGACTTTTGAGCCATCTCTTCAGTCCTAAAATTATTTTAAGTTGGAATTTCATTTTTCTTAACTATTTATGAGGTAGAAGTTATCCACTAGGCATAAAAGGAGAAATAGACAGAATATCCAACAAGAAGAGAATGAGTAAATAATATTTGATACATACATGTAACAGAATGCTATATAGCCAGTAAAGTCAGTAGATTAATTGTTACTGGACAATGTTCATGATGAAAAAACAGGATGAATACATAGTATGTAGACCTAGATACCAATTCATAAAAATAAAATCATTTGGCTTCTGCCAGGGAAGGAGGTAGGCTGACTGCAGATCTTCACCTCTCCTTCTGTTCCTCCAGTCCCAATCCTCCCAGTTCCATCCTCAGTGCTCTAGCAGAACACTTGTAGTCTTCCTTTCATCTCTGACCCCATCCCCAAAGGATCACAAAGAAATTCTCCCCAGTCTTGTTTTCCCCAACTCATCACATTATCCCAGCCTTCAATATCAGCAGGCATTCTCTGTGAGAACATACCAGCTGTGCAGGCCAGGGAAACAAGTAAGCTAACTCAAGACCTTCACACCTCGTCCCTTCCTCCAAATCCAGACTCTCAGTCTTACCTGCTGCTCTGCAAAAAAACAAAAACAAAAAAAACAAAAACAAACAAACAAACAAAAAAAAAAAACACCTGTTGTAACCTTCCCTGATCCCTGTCCTCATCTCCTGTGATCTCACATCTTTCCTCCTAATTCCTTTCCCCCCACTTTATTATTGTTGCTTTATCCCAGGCCCCCACTGCATCAGGCACCTCCCACTAATAATCTACAAGCCACTCCTCCCAAGAACCAGGTAGACTGACTGTAGGTCTTCCCCTCTCCTTGCCTTCTTCCAGATCCAATACCCCGGTCTTATTCCAAGCACTATAGCAGACCTTTTGGGGGAACTCTCTTCACTGTCCACACCTATACCAAGGAAACTAAATAAGTAGATCATGGTTGAACACTCCATTCTCCTTCCTCCTGTGAACCCCTTCAGATCCCTAGCCTGTCCCTATTCCTAAGTGTCATCTCCCAATACCCAGAAACACATTTTGCCTGGAATTCCCAGTGGCCACACCTATTAGGTCCACAGGAAATTTCCTACCAAGCAACACACAATCCTCACATTCTCCTAAAAATACAGACAGGAAATAGAAACCAAGGAACAAAACACCCATCCAGATAAAGAACAACAAGATAAACAAAACAAAGCAAAACAACCAGAAATCAACACGTCAACCTATATCATCCCAATCTCAGATGCCTAGAGGCAATCAATAGTAGCTAGGGCCATATGTCTCCAATAGGGCCCAGAAACCCTAGAAAAGTTCAGAATCTATCTGCCTCAAGATCCAGCTGTACCACTCTTGGGCATATAACCAAAGGAGGCCTCTTCCTACCACAGAGACACTTGCTCAACCATGTTCACTGATGCTCTATTTATAATAGCCATATATTGGAAACAGCCCAGATATCCCTCAACATAGGAATGGATAAAAAAAAAAGTGGTATATTTATACAATGGAGTGTTACTCAACTGTTAAAAAATGACATCATGAAGTTGGCAAGCAAATGGGTGGAACTAGAAAAAATCACCCTGGGCAAGGTAAGAAAGACACAGAAAGATAAATACAGTGCTTATCACTTACATACAGATTATTATATATTAATAGATGGTAACCAAGCTATAATCTGTACACCCAGAGAAGTTAGGTACAAAGGAAGAGTCTTGAGGAACTCATGGATCTTCCTAGGAGAAGGAAATAGAGTAGATTTTATGGGTGGACTGGGGGCAGTGGGAATGGGAATGGGAGGAGAACAGTTAGGGAGAGGGAGGGAAAATGAGGTTGAGTTGGGAACACAGGGAGAGATACCTAGAATTGACGGGTATTTGAGGGTGGTATGGAAACCTAGTATAGTGGAAAGTTCCTAAAATTTATGAAGGCAATCCTATTGAAGTCTCCAAATAATGAGGGAGATAGAATCCTAACTGGCCATCTCTTGTCACCATACTAAGCTTTCAGTATTGAGACTGGGTTATATCTAACTGAGTTATTGGCCAAAGGGGTCTTATGAAAATCCCCAAACAACCCAGGCTATTGTCAAGATAATAGATTGCTCTCTGCAAGTGGGCAGAAATACCCCATTGTTGAAGTTAACACCCACACAACTCACAGAACATGGAGAGATCGAGCTGGTACCTACCTCTATGTTCAAGTGCCTTTTGCATAGGAAGGTCTCTCATGAGTGGGGATATTAAAATTCTAACTATGCTTTTCTTGTCACCTTTATTGAGGCAACAGAATTTTACCTCAGGTAATTGAATTCAGAACACAGGATCAAAGAACCCGTGAGTGAAGGCACTGTGTTATAAGCATCCCCTCTACTTCTCTACATACTAGTGTCTTTGGTACTAGATAGTCTGCATGCTATCAAAAAAGATATAAACACCAAACTGTCAGAACCCCTGTCATCTACAGTGGTGTCCTGCCTGCAAGATATTCTAGGACACTTGTGGCACAAAGCTTGTGGGAATAACCAATCAAAATCTGATTTGACTTAAGGCCCACTCCATGAGATGGCACCCATACTTGACAGTGCTTGTGTGACCAAGATCCTGAGACTAGATAGGGACCTATGATAAAACCACATATTATTGTACTAAAACAAAACAAAACAATTGAACAAACAAACAAAAGTACAGCAATAAAATGACTGCTAATGACATTGTATTATACTCACATACCAGTGCCTTGCTCAGTCATCATAAAAGAACCTTTCTTCTGCAGCAGATGGGAACAAATATAGAGTTCCATAGCCAGACATTACACACACACACACACACACACACACACAGAGAGAGAGAGAGAGAGAGACAGAGAGAGAGATAGAGAGAGAGACAGAGAGAGAGAGACAAAGAGACAGAGAGAGACAGAGAGAGAGACAGAGACAGAGATTGAGAGACAGAGAGACAGAGATACCTTGGATCATATAACTCTAAATGGAATATCTCCATCAAATCTCTCCCTTTAGAGTTCAGGGAATCCCTCAGAAGAGGAGACAGAAAGAGCTTAAAAGGCAGAGTATTTGGAGGATACCAGGAGAACACTACCTTTTAAATCAACAGAGCAAAACTCATATGATCTCACAGAGACTGAAGCAGGAAGCACAGAGCTCACACGGGTCTGTACTAGGTCCCCTGAGTATATATTATAGCTTTCAGTTGAGTATTTTTGATAATCTTGAGTTTGTGAATGAGTGGGTCTCTGATTCTTTTGCCTTCTCTTGGAGCTCTTTTTGTCTGTTGTTTTTTCTTGTCCAATTTTGATGTGATGGTTTTTGTTTGATTATATGTTATTTTGTTTTGTTTTGTTGTTATCTCTTAGAAAGCCTGTTCTTTTTAAATGAGAGGCAGAAAGGGAATAGATATAAAAGGGAGGGGAGTGGGGAGGAACTGGAAGGAGTAGAGAGGGGAAACTGCAATCAGGATATATTGTATGAGAAAATAATCTTCTTTTAATAAAAGGGGATAATATAAAAAAATAAAAGATCAGTGTGAAGAATAAAAACATGCATAGTCATAGAAAAACCAAAAAATAAAGTACCTGATAACAAGTATTTTGATGGTGGAAGGATCAGATATTTTAAATTACTTCATTTAAATTTGCATTTACATAATTTTCTGATCATTGTACCATATCTAATTTGCATCTCCTAATAAGAATGTATGTCTAATATTTAACATCTGTGATGGATAATATGTTTTTTGAGTGTGCGTGTGGGTACATACATGTGTTTGTGTGTGTGTGTGACTGAGGGGCTACTTTAAGAAGGTATGTAGCCATCTTCCACAGATGCTGTTATTCTGGTAACAGAGATAGCTTCAGTATTCTTACCACTTTGTGTATGTTTAAACCCTCAACCTTCCCAACAATCTGTGGAGACAGTTTCATAGGCTTCTGAGTGTGCCAAGAATGTAAAGCTCTCAGATATCTACCATATTAACTTTCCAGGTTGCATTTACAGTGACAAGATGGGGTTATGTCTCCTTTAGGGCAAAGAAGGGGCTTTTTTTTAGTAGATTCTGTGAACTGGCTATTCCCTGGGCACAGTGTTCTGCTTTGTAAGGCAACATACCACAGACACTGATCTAAGCTAATCGGTGATATGTGTTTGCTCAGTTTAACAGTTCCTTTTTATTTCAGGTAACAAATTTATTGTAACTGTTCACAATATTTTGCAATTTAAATTTTACTTCTAAAGATTTTTTTATTTAAAACTATAATAAAATATATAGCATAAAGATTTGCCATTGTGACCACTCCTGAATGTATGATCGAGTATGTTGATTACATTTACACTGTTGTATGACTGGTCACCGGAACCTAAAACCAGTTTCTAAAATTGAAACCCATTAAACAGATCTGCATTTTCACCTCCCAACAATCCCTGGCAGTGACCTTTGTTGTCTAATTCTGTGAATTTTACTATTTGAAATAGCACATGTAAGTGGAATTATATAGACTCTTTGACAATGGTTTACTTGTGCATATTTTCAAAGCTTTATGGTGTAGCATATGTTAGCGTTCTCACCTTTTAAAGACTGAATGGTCTTCTATTCTGTATGTAAGGTGCTTTTTGTTCATCTGTTCACTCTCTGTTGATGTACTCTTAGCTTGCTTTCGTCTTTTGGTTCTTGTGAGCAGTGCCCTACAACAGCTATGTGTGAGGCTATCTTTAATCTTCTTTTCTTTTTTTTTCCACTAAAGAATTAGCTTCTGTACTTTCCTAGGAATATTTTTTTTTCTCTGCCATGCATTGTCTCTTGCTGCCCATACAACTCTGCAATCCACAGGGTACTGATCATTCTCAGGTTAGGTACATATGGATTTGAGCACTAGTCCCACTGTATGTGACATATACATTCACATAATTCTTATGGTTGGCCAGCAAGTTATAAGATTCTAGAAAAGAATGTTATCCAAATGACGTAAAGGCCACTCTTCATTTTTCCAACTTATTGAAAATTTAGACACTAATTTTCATTATAAAGTTATAAGGGAACAACTGAAATTATGAGGTGAGTCACTGGAGCAGATTTCTGAGGAGGATAAATGTTTGAGTCCATCCCCCACACCTCTTCATGAGGCAAATAGTTGATGTATTAAGCTTTGTGAGTATGTGTGTTTATTTGAAGGGCTTTCTTAACAAATTTCACATTTTAAATCTGATTTTTAGATTTTATCTTTGAAATAAGGTCTTGCTTTGTAGCCCAGGATTTCCTCACTATGTAGCCAAAGATTGGCTTGTAACTCACAGCAATCCTCCTGTATTAGCATGGGACACAGGCTTGTGCCACCGTGTTTTGCTTATTTTTATTTTTTTTATTTGTTTTTTTGGTTCTTGAGAATTTCATATATAAGTGTGGTATTTACATAATTTCTACTTTACCTTTTTCCCCTCTAATTCTACCCATGTAATGTAAATGGCATCTTTTATTGCAAGTTAGTTGCTATATCTGGTGTTTTGAAGAAAATTCAGAGTTAGCCTATGAAATGTTTCACAAATAATTTAATTCCTTGAGGAAATCTTGCTGGAGAAGCATGATCCCATGCAAGGCAGCCACTGCATGGGTGTGAAGGCTTTCTCTGTTTCTTCCTGAATCTGTCTCAAAGTTTAGTAGCTGAAGCTCTCAGGACTTGAGAGTTGCCTTTCTGAAATTTCTTGCTTCAATTTAACCCATTAGTTAGGTCACAGGGATTAAACCCAAGGACTTACACATGCTAGGCAAGCACTCTGTCATAGTTCTACATCTCCAGTTCATTTACTGCCTTTCCAGAGTGGATATTTTTCTTTAGTATAGACGTTAGAAATAGGAAATCAACAAAAATAATACTAGCTGAAGTAGAAGTAGTTATAAGTTGTAATTCTAGAACAAATACATGTCAATGGCATGCCAAAATTGCAGCCAGTATTGGGGTCTGGGGAGTATGACCCACCAGTTTGCTGAACCATGATGTGTGTGTCTTGCAAGGGCAAGGCCCTGAGAACTACATCTCCACAATGTCTCCTGCTGCCGCTTGGCATCCTTATATTTCATTTTCCTGGTGTGAGTGGTCTGAAATCTCAAAAGAGTCTCTATCCCCTCAGTGGGCAATGTGAGTGGCACACACACACACAAATATTCCTAGGAAAGTACAAAAGCTAATTCTTTAGTGGAAAAAAAAGAAAAGAAGATTAAAGTGGCGATTTTCTAAGAGGCAGTGCCCCTCAGTTGAATTGGTGATTCTATTGAAACTCCAGAAAAAATAACTTCTCAATAACATCAGATTAGGGTGTTTTGCCAAGCTGCTTTGGAACAAGTAACCTAAGGAACTGTATAAGAAAACACATTCTTAGAAGCTGAAGACTTGTGTTTTTTTTTGTTTGTTTGTTTATTTTTTCTTTTTCTTCTTTTTCTTTTTCTTTTTCTTTTTCTTTTTCTTTTTCTTTTTCTTTTTCTTTTCTTTTTCTTTTTCCTTTTCCTTTTTCTTTTTTTTCCCCTAGGGTTAAAGAACAAGAACTGATTGCTAGGGCCCATTTCACCTATGAGAGGCAGGCCTATGATTAAGTATAACAAATGAGTTTCAGTGCCCACTGTTAAAACATTTTTGAGCACAATTAATTTGATATTTTCCTAGTTTTTACAATTTTATAATTGTACAATTATGCAATTAGTGATGAGTTTTTGTATGTGCCTGGGGACATAGGGCTATGTGGCTTATAGACTGAACAGATTCTCCTTTACCTAAGAAAAGCAAAAAGACCCCTGACTTAAAGTTTTCTAGTAAATAACAAACTTGTTTCACTGTATTAACTAAATAAAAATTGTGTTAAGTCAGGATACTCATTTTTTTAGTAAATGCAAGACAACTACCTGCCAGCTACAGTAAAAGCTGGCTGTGAAATATTTGGCTTGCTTAAATTCTGTTAATCTATAATAGAAAAATTATTGTTTTGGGGGTATAAATGAATTGTGGGGAAAAGTACATGGAAAATTGGGTGGCCACATGTAATCACGTGTGGGTATTTGTTAGCAACCTGTTTTTTTTTAAATATGTAAGTTGTAATCATTCACTGGGCAAAATAGAACTCCTAATTATGATGTGATTTCTTCTTACATAAAGGGTATTGTTTAAATGGTATACAAGTGTATGGGAAATAAAAGGGAAAAAGGAAGTTTATAAGATGTATGGGCAAGATGTGTATGTATTGTAGCTTTGCTTTATCCACAAAAAAAAGGGAAGCTCACAGTATGTATGGGTAAGGTGTGCATGTGTGTGTGTGTGTGTGTGTGTGTGTGTGTGTGATGTGTGTTTGCTGAAGCTTTGCTTCTTCCACAAGATATATGAATATATGAATGAGGGTTTTTTTGGAGGATTGAAAAGGATAAGGTTGTTGGAGCTTTGCTTCTTCCACAAGATGTGTATGAATGAGTATGTGTATGTGATTGAAACTTTACTTCATCCACAAGATATATGTGTGTTATAGGAAAAATACGGTAGAGAATGAGTTTAAATAAGAGAAAGAAATTGTATAGAGAGGAAATGCTTGAATTGAATAGAGAGGAAAAAGCTTTGAATAGAGAGAGAACAGAAAAAACCATAATAGAGAGCTTGCGTTGACACATCCAGAAGTCTTAGTCCTGCTTCACTCTACAGACTCCACACCCCCTTTACATCCTTTGTCCTCTTGGAGCTAGACTCTGGCAAATACAAATTTATGACATTTTATTCTCGTAATGGTCAATGTATTTCTTAATTTGCAGCTGAATGATTTGATTAAAGCCATAACAGTTACACGTTTCAACAGTTACACGTTGAAAACAAATCCAGTATCTATTTTGATGGTTAGGGACTAAATCAGGTAGCATTAAATCTAAATATTTGATAATTGAGAAGACATTTGGCAATGCAAGCAGTCCCCTTACTGAACTTTTTGGTAGTTATGGAGAGTTTTCACCTGATCTTATGCTGAAAGCCTATAAAGGAGATTTGAAAATTACTGATAAAAACCAGATATCACATAAAAGTAGAATGCTCCTTTAATGCATAAAACACTTCCTCTAAGATAAAAATTCTCTAAAGTCTAGTCTAACATGGAGCTCCTTAGTAAAACACCAAAAAGTATCTCTTCTCTAAAACCTTCCTTTTCTTCCTATGTGATATCCAGAATTACAAAGCTGTTGGAAAAATGAAGAACTCAGCTGTGACATATTGAAGATGATATTTGTTATATTAGTAATTTCTAGTTTCAATATAGAGCATAAGCTCATATTAAAATCAGAATTAATTAATCTTCTAACATAGAACATAGGCTAAATCTTCTATCATCCTTCATAAAAAGGGCGTACTTCTATTTAGTGCCCTTTATATGAGTGTATGAGAAAATGAATATTCATAGACATATCCCCTGAAACCATAACATCATCTGGTCTCGAAAAATTTGAATAGATTTAAAAAAATGCATGACTGGATAAATTCGGCTACCCTCTGTTTCTCTTTGCATAGAGCATCCCGAGGACAATTACCTCCCAGTCCTCTTGACTTCCATTTGCAAATTCAGCACTACCAACAGAAGTAGCTTCTCTACTTGGTGTACTTTCCCGTACTTTTACTTTTTCTGTGGTGAGAGATTCTAAACAGGTCTGTGTTCTAATCTCTGGAATTTGTGAATCTTAGGTGATGTGCTGTTATGGACACTCACAGATTTGTGAGTTGATGGCTTGGCCCTCAGCTGGTGATGCTACTTTGTGAGTTGGGTGGAAGCTTTGGGTAGGCCACTGGGGTCATGTTATCAGAAACTGTGTATTGATTCCCCTGTATTTTTCTACTTCCTGGATGCTATGAGACAGGCATCTTTGCTCTGCCACACCTTTCTGCTTTGACTTTTTGCCTCATTATAGCCCAAGAACAATGGAGCCATTCAGCCATGAACTAAACCTTTCAAGTTGAGCTAAAAGAACTCCTTCATCCCTTGTTTTCTTGTATTGTCAAAGCAACAAAAGTCTTAATGCATATGGCACAGAAGAATTAAGACTGTTAATCAGTTGGTCTTGAGGAAGGTGTCCTGCATTATCTGAACAGGTGGGGCTGTGTGGGTGAGGCACGCAGAAGTATTGGCATGATACAACATGAGTAAGACTTGTCCAGCCATCACTAATTTTTATGATGGCAGGATGTCATGAGCCAAGAAATATGAGTAGTTTCTTGAAGCCAGAAAAGCACAATCGACTAGAGACTTCATGCTCCATCCTCCAGAAAAAAAAAATGTTCCTGCTAGCATACAGAGTTTAGATCATTAGGGACTTTTGAATAATATAATATATGAATCCTATTTTTGAGGCTGGGATTGCAGGTGTGTACCTCCATACCCACCATAAGAGTATGATAAGATCATAAATTTAAACTGTCAATTTATGTGTGGTATTTTTTTCCCAGCATCCACAGAATGCTAACATAGCATCTAAATGAATCTTACCATCAATAGCTCCTAGCAACATCCTCTTTTTGAATAATTTTGCTATTACCCTTCCTCCCTCCCTTCCTTCCTTCCTTCCTTCCTTCCTTCCTTCCTTCCTTCCTTCCTTCCTTCCTTCCTTCCTTCCTTCTGACCTTCCTTCTTTCCTTCCTTCCTTTTGTTTTTTCGAGACAGGGTTTCTCTGTTGTATCTCTGACTGTCCTGGAACTCACTCTGTAGACCAGGCTGGCCTTGGATTCACAGAGATCCCCCTGCCTCTGCCTCTGCCTCCCTAGTTTCTGTTTTGTTTTGGTTTGATTTGGTTGTTTTTTTCCCCCTGTATTTTGTTTTTGTTGTTGTTGTTTTGTTTTGCCTGCTTTTTTTTTTTAATTTATTTACTTTTATTTGACATGAATTGGTGTATTTGTATAAGGGTGTGGGATTTCCTGGAACTGGAGTTACAGACAGCTGTGAGCTGCCATGTGAGTGCTGGGAATTGAACCCCAGTCCTCTGGAAGAACAGCTAGTGTTCTTATATGCTGAGCCATCTCTCCAGCCCCTTTACTATTACTATGAAGATAAAGACCTCATCCTTACTGAGATTTTCTCAATCTGCCCATCCCTAGTACTCTGGCTTCGCAAATACCCTTCAGTGTTTGTCATAACCACCTTCTTTATTTAATTAAATATTTTGTTTTGAGAATTTTATACATATTAATTATATTTGTATCATTTCCACTTGTCCCTCTCCATACTCTAACTCCTACTGTGCTCTTTCTACTCTCTGTCAAATTTAAGATCTCTTTTCCTTTAATTATTATTTTTACATATATACATTCTGCTGACCCCATTTAGTGCTACTCATGTGAATGACATGTAGGGCTGACCACTAGGGATTAGATAACCTGTTGAGGGGCTCATTCATAGAGAAAAATTTATCTCCATCTCTCTGCAGCCATTAATTGACTGGAGCTCTTCACTTAGGGGTAGGCCTTGTGAAATGTCTACCATACACATTGACGTGTCGATTTAGGATTATCATTATGCAGAACTTATTTAGACAACTATCATGTTAAGATTTCATGAGATAGCACTCCTGTCCATATCTGGCTAGTGTCTTTGTTCTCTGGCTCTTACCATCTTTCTGCCTCCACTTGCATGATGTTTCATTGAGCTTTAGGAATAGGGTTGTGTTGTAGTTGTACCAATTGGCAATGGGCTTACCATAGTTACTTAGTCTTTGCATTTTTACCTGTTGTGGATCTCTGTAGTAGCTTCAATTGCTGCAAAAAAAGAGGCTTATTTGGTGAAGTAAGAGAATGATACTGATCTGCGGGTATAAGGACAAATACTTAAAATACAGCTAGAAACTATCAATTTAGAAGAATGGCAGTAGTAGGATCTTCTCACTACAGGTTGTTGACTTGGTTTGCAGTACCAAACAGTATTCTCACCTATCTAGTGTTCCATAAGTCCAATTGTACACTCACGGTTCCTTCCAAAGTATTCATGCCACTCTTTCACTATTGGGCATATCTTGCAGGTGCACAGGTGTTTTACAACTAGGTGGGAGTATTGGTTGCTTTTCTCTTTTGGCAGCTTATATAGCATCTGATACTATGAGAGCTACTGCTTATGGAGGAGGCTTCTAGTTTAGTTCCAGATCAGTTCCTTCAAGTTCTGCATTCAAAGTGTATGATATCTTTACAATAAGATCCTACATTAGAGTGCAATGTTGGTGGTGAGCGTAACTGTCTTCCACAATAGTCTTCTTGATAGCCACTGTTTTCTTCAAGAGTAGGTTCTGCTGCTCTCTTCAAGGCACCACAGACATCAAGAAGGACTTCTGATCTCTTTTCAACCTTTCTCAAGGGGTTGTTTCTCACCTCCATAACCTCAATCAGCCCCCAGTTAGAAGCTGTGATGAGATTTGATAGGCACATCTCTGGTACTCATTATTAAAGGTATGATTTCATCTGTGTTCATGTGAGTTTGAGAAAACATATGTTATCTGTGGCATCTTTTCTCATTTCTTCCTTTCTTTTTTTAAAACAAATTTTATTTTGAGACAGGATTTCTCTGTCGTAACTCTGGCTGCTCTGGAGTCCTGGAACTCACTCTGTAGACCAGGCTGGCCTTGAACTCACAGAGATCAACCTGCTTCTGCCTCCTGAGTGCTGTGATTAAAGATAAGCACCACCACTACCCAGCATTTTCTTTTCTAATCTCATGTCATATTTCTCATACAAAGCATGTTTTCTTGCACATAGCAGATACTCATTGTTTTAAAAAATTAAAGATTGAATAACTGAGTGATTGTACCTGGATATGCAGTAGCCTGGATCCTAGGGCTGGTTTTGACGACCTTCTTACAGAGTCACTTTCATGCAGGGGTGTTCTAACGTTGTGCTCTTATCAAAGGTGGTGTAGAAAACAGTTCCACAAAACCTGTTAACAATATTTCCCAGTAGCTTTGGTGAGAATTTGTTTCCAACCTATTATTCAGTTTCTTTTAATACTAAGTAAGGAAAGCAATTGATTTTATTGTGTTTTGGAATAACTTTGCTTTCACAGAGAAGCTTATTTTCTGTTTTGCAGTGGACAATAGGCGATCTGCCCAAATCCATATAGCATCAGGACTAAATCATATATACTGCCTGCTTACCACTTGCAAATAAGACTCTCGTCTACACACTTCTACCTCAACTTCTGCTGAAACCAACATGCCCAATACCATTCCTCTTCCTGGAGCAGCCTGTATCCCATCATGACTGATCTTAGTCTGAGGTGAGGGAATAAAAGTTTGTGTTATTCAACTAGAAAAACTCAACAGAGCCCATTTCCAATTTCAGCTCCACTCAGAAAGAAGCCTTTGTTTCCTGTTCTCATGGCCTCAACTCTCTCTCTGCCCATCTGGTTGTCCACACCACCACAGATGCTACGCCCAGGAAACCTCACCAGAAAACCCACCAACATGAACTCTGCCTATACATTTACTTTCTAGAGCATGTGGTTTATGGCATGTTTCTACAAAAACAAAAATTGAGTGATCACATCACCCTTTACTCTATCTGAAGCTAAGAACCCAAGGGAATGGATTCTGTGATTTACTTATTCATAGATTTGGTATGCATTTCCTATTTGTATGTTTATCTTTCTGGGTACTCTTTTTCACATTGTAACATTATCTTGTTGTTTAATGTGCCTCAGTCTCTTTTCAGAAGGCAGGATTTCAGCGAGCAAATAGAATAAACACATAAGCATATAGTCTTAGATACACCACTAAGCATGGTGACTTAAGTTTACTTAGGGCATGCTGAAATTCCTTCATTAGGAGGAGATAAATGTACCCCAGTATTGAGCATTTCATTCATCCCTCTCCAGTGTTCTTCTTGTTCATGTGCGAGCACGTGCGTGCATGTGTGGGTGTGTATGCATGTATGTGTGTGATAATTTCTGCTGCTTAAAGAGAAATCCAGACAGAAAAAATGTTATGAGAGAACTTTTTTTTTTTTTTTAAATTTACTCCCTAAGAACAAGCAGAGGGAGAATAGCAAAGCTATCTGGGTAATAAAAAATTCAGGGGGCAGATGGTCCACACATTAGTTAGTCTTCCACATTTTCCCTCTCTGAGACAGTGGTCTGTAAATTATCTTCATTATGGTTTGATTCTTAGCACTGCAGCCCATTCTTCTCTTGAGAAATGAAGCAGCATGCAGTGGTAAATTGCTCTTGTAAAGTAACCATGACTCCTCTTTTCAGTTCCTTATTTTTCACACACCTGTAACCAAAGTTACCAGGCACAAAAGTAGTATGAGAACTAGATAAGAGAATATTTCAGTCATTCAGTTCACTTATGAGAATCTCATAGGTTATCATTTTTGGCAAGGAAAAAAAAAGGCTTTCGGCATTGCATTTTCCTTGACTTAAGGAATTTCATGTCATGCTAACATTTCTGATGAATGGCTTCTTGATTCCATATCAAAGGCATTTACAATTTCTGAATTTATCTCCTCATTTGAAATTTTATTTCAAAAAATGGAATCAGAAGCATAAGCTTTCTTGATAATACTGGAACAAATGCCAGGATATCTTTCCCTGCAGTTCTTCTTGGAGAACACTAAATCCATTGATAAGAAAACTCTTACATAACTACAGGAATATTTGACCTGGTATCTTTTCCATCAATGCAAAACACTTCTCACACTCAAGATCAATACATGATATTTAACCTAGGTTTCAGAGATTATTATAACAAGCACATTTACATGTATAATATCTGAGCATTCTAGCACAGAGAAGAGATGGAGTAATTCTAGAGGGTTAGTAGACTGCTTACTAACTTGTTTGTTACTCTATTTTATGAATATAAAGAAAATCTCTTAAGAATAGTGTATTAGTTACATTTCTGTTGCTTTGATATAATGCAATGACCAATACAACTTGTAAAAGAAAGGGCTTACTGGGGTTTATGATTCTGGTGGGATAAAAGTCCATCATGGTAGGGAGGCAATTTGCAGGCATGGTGACAGGAGCAGGAAGCTGAGTGCTCACATCCTCAACTATAAGCAAGAAGAAGAAAGAGCAAACTGGAAGTTGGGTGAGGTTTTTAAGTACTCAAAGTCGTATAAACCTTCTCAAACAGCTCTACCTACTGGGATCAATTGTTTAAATATCTGAACCTACGGGGGACATTCTCATTCAAACTACTACAAATGGAAACTATAAGAAAATTTTGTTCTACCAGTCAGCAATTTATACATCCCCAAATAGCCTCAAAACAGAGCTAATTGAGAGTTAGTGAAAGAGAGCTAAGTTATGCTAATAATTGTTTTTAAAGCAGCTTTATTCCAATAGTCATCTTGAAGAATGTAACTTCCCCCAGTTGTTTATTGCTTAGTGAAATGAGTCTGGTACTCAGAACATGGGCAGCAGACATAAACCCTGATGCCCAGCATCAATCAGCTTCCTGGGAATGTGATCAGTAAAATGATCCTATAAAATCCTGACTTTTATTTATTGTTTAAAGTAGTATTTTGTCTTCTTAATATGACAATTAAATTACTAATAGTTTCAATAACAGAAGATGGAAGGAAAAAAAAACACTGAAGCTTAGAAAAATCTAGAAGAATGTGTTGATGAGAACACATGATTTCTGTGAACAAGTGTTCGTGGAAAGAGGCTGAGACTACAAAGGCTGATTGATTGGAAGATCTTCAGTGATGGGGAGAAATTGGAATGCTGCAAGTCCATAGCTGAATTATTTTGAATCATCTCTAGCTCCATTCAGAGACATTTACTACCTACCTCTGTACATGGCCTACATCTTTTGTGATCAATTAGGTGAATCCTTTTCAATGTATAAACAGACCCCAAGTTTCTACCAACCAAAGGCCTGGGGATGCTGTTAGATGCATCTAAGACCTGTAACTGAGGTTTTCTTGATTTGCTGTACCTGCTTGCCCAGTATCTTCACTTGTGTCTTTGAAAAGTGTGTGATCATGTGACCTTTTCTGTTTGGTTACATGAGATTCATGAAATTGCTACCTCACTGGATCATGTATCTGGGGAAACCTGAGTCTGTTCCCAGGCCATGGCCAGTCATATTTGGCTCCAGAATAAATCTTTCCTTTAATGCCTTTGAGTTGAGAGCTGATCCTTTTGTCAACATTTCCATAGGTGGTAATGAGGTGAGGGCAATACAACAGATTCTAATATAATTAGGTTAAACTTAGTCAATTAATGGTACAGCCTTCTATATATACTCTTCTCAATTCAAACATGAGCTATAAGTTCATGAGACACAAGGCATCCCAGCTTCTAACCAGCTGACTATAAACTCAGGGGTGTTCACTACTTCTTAAGCGTGTTTCAATGACTCAGGCAACTCAGGAAAGTACTATTTTTATGATTGTGGTTTTATTATAGTAATAGGATGTACATTAAAGTCAACCAAAGGGAAAGATGCATAGGGCAGGGTGTGGTGGGGTATTTGTTACAAGTCCTCTGTTACAGAGTAGGATGTTTCTTTATAGCACAGCAGTGTGTGGGAGTGGCTATTGCTAACCAGAGGAGCTTCCTAAAACTGTGTTGTGCAGACTGGTGGTGTGACCTCCCAGGGATATAGACTTGATCAGTTGAATTGTTGTCTATTTAGTTGAGTTCAAAGTTTAGCCCTTCTTCCCTAGAAATTGTGTTCTCTCCAAGTTCAAAGCCACAACGCTAATCACATGACTGGTCTTTCTGACTGAGTAGCAAGACTCCCCCACTCCCACCCCAAACAACTAAACTAAATCACTCAATCATTTCCTTAGCATAAGGTACAAGAACTTCCATTGAGTCACTGTAAATGGCTGAGCTTACTTACCAGGCCAATGTTACCTGATATGGCCAGTTGAGGATTTCAATCTCAGGCTCAGGATGGAGGCGCCAGATCAAGACTAAGGCAGTGCCAAGGTTATTGCAAGCAAAGAGACTTTTTATACCTTTATGAGAAACAGAATATAATGGTGATTTCCAGGATTAATTACTTGGCAGTTGCTAGGATACAATGGCATCTGCGATCTATACAAGGTACACAATATGAATGTCTATGACCAATTGACCAATCAAGCTTCTATGCTTCCTTGACATCTAAAGGAACATACAGAGAAACACAAAGCAGTATGAACACTTCACGGCCTGAGGGAATGCCTCCGTTTCCCAGAAACTGAAAGATACTCATTGCCTCAGGAGTCATGGACTCCAACCTGAAAAACCTGATATATGGCTCTCAAGGCAGCTAGGCCAGGCCAACTTCATGACTGCTTGCAAGTAACCTCATAGCCAGAAACTCAGGCTAAGCCCAGAATTCACCACCAATAACATGGGCATCCTGTCATTCTGGAACTTTCAAGAAGACACCGCCAGTAACCTGGGACTAAGGCCAAATTCTTTTGTCATGTAAAAGGGAAACAAAGCAGACTTTGTTACATAAAAAAGCACCATAATACAGCAGGTAGATTAAGAGAATGTAGAGTTTTGATACATTTTAAATTTAAGATACTTTTGTAATTATATAAATTATAAATTTTACATATATATAAATTACATTACATTAAATTTACAGTGACATAAAGTATTCTGGAGCACGATGCTGTTTGTATCTAATGAAACTTTGAGGCAAAGAACTGTTAAGTGTTTATTTCACTTGTAACAGAAATTCGTTTTGGAGAACTTTGTGTTTTTTGAGCCTTTCTTCCCACTACCCCCCGACACACCCCACACAGGGTTTCTTTGTGTAGCTCTGGGTGTACTAAAACTTGCTCTGTAGACCAGGCTGGTCTCAAACTCACACAGATCCACTTGCCTCTGTCTTATGAGTGCTGGAATTAAAGGCAGTGTGTCACCACCACCTGGTAAGATATCAAGTATCCAGTATCAACTTTTATTATAAAGCATTGCTGGAATTACCAGGTTAAGATAAGATATGGGAAATACTGGATGACTTTATGTGATAAAAATAGATTATCTTTTAAGGAAAATACAGAAAACTTCCATTTAAATTCAGATTTAGAATCATTGTATCAATTAATCCAGATTTTTATTTCATCAAGCTTCAAGTTCTGACTTCTTTTGCACTAATATATTTCCCAAGATCTATGTTCCATTGACAGGCACTCAAAACTTAGTATTTTAGACTTATTGTTAAGACAGTGATATTTACTCACGGAATTTGTATTTTAGTTTTAATTAAAAAAAAAAAAAGAAAAAGAAAATGAGAAAAGACAATCCCAGATAGAGCTTTAAATTAAAAGCTTTGTAAGAGTCTTCCACTTTCTTCTTTCTTTCCTTTTTCTCTGCCTCCCTCCCACACCTTTCCTCTTTTCTTTACTTTGTCTCAACTCCGTGTAGTTTAGTGAAAGATAAAATTTTGTGTCTGAAGACTGACTTCCTGATTGACATTTAAATTTTTTCAAAAAAGCTGTTGGTCTTTATTCAGAGTCATCTTGCTCTGCTGAGTTCTAGCATGTTTTGAAAAAACATTTAACATGATTCTATTAGAATAGAGGCTACTGAAGATCTTTGCACATGTGTGAGTGTGAATACTGAGTTCCAGAAGCTTAAAAATGCTTCATAATCCATTTATGCAATAATCAAGTCCAGAGTCTTCTCCTATGTATATCCCATGTATGCAGCTTTGGGCAATTCAGGAAAAGTGAGTATTGGGCCAAACTCCTGGTCAAATTATTTATTTATTTATCATTTATTTATTTATCTATCCTTCTCTCATATAATACATCCTAATTTGTTTTTCCCTACCACCATGTGCTCAGTTCCCTCTCCTCCACTTCACCTTTCCTTCAGTTCCACTTCCTCTCCACTTTTATTAGAAGGGAACAGGCCTCCCAGTGATATCAACAAAACACAGTACAACAACATACAATAAGACTATCAGCAACCCTCACATCCAGGCTAGACACAGCAACCCAGTAGGTAGAAAAAGGTCCTAACATCAGGCAAATGGTTCAGAGGCATGCCCACTCCTACTGTTAAGAGTGCCACATAAACACCAAGCTAACAAGCATAATATACGTGCAGGGGACTGAGTGCAGACCAATGCTGGCTCTGTGATTGGCATCTCAGTATCTTTGAGGTCCTGTGAGCCCTAAGTGACTCTGTGGGCCATGTTCTCCTGATGAACTCAACCCTCTGATTCCTATGATCTTTTCTTCTCATCCATGGAGTTCCCCGAGCTCCTCGGGAAGGGATCCAGTGGAGATCTACAATTTGAACTCTCTCTCTCCACCTAATTTTTGGCTGTGTGACTCTGCATCTGCTACCATTAGCTGCTGGCAGGAGCATCTCTGGTGACAATTGGGCTAGCACCGACCTATGAATATAGCAGAAAATCATTAGAAGTCATTCTAATTTTTTTTCCAGTCATGTTTAGTTCTACACTAAGTCTTAGGTCTTATCCAGCTTCTGGTTCCTGACCATCCAGGCAATGCCTGGTTTGGGCTCCTCTCATGGCATGGGTCTTAGACCAGTTATTGGTTGACTACTCTCCCTAATCCTTCACTACCACTGCCCCAGCACATCATTCAGGGAGGTTAGAATATGTGTTAAAGGTTTTGTGGCTGGGTTGGTGACCTGGTCCCACCTCTGGAAGTCTTACTTGGTTACAGAAGTTGGCCAATTCAGGCTCTGCATCCTTCATTACTAGGAAGTCTCACTATGGCCACCCTGGTAAATTCCAGGGAGTTCTCCATTCTGTCTAGTCATCAAGTACAGTGTGAGCAGTAGACAGATCAAGTCCTGAGAAAGGGCCAGCTAGATAAATGGAAAGGTCAGTTGAGATCAGGGCCTTGCCTAATCTCCATTACCTACAGAGGACATTACATTTTGGCAGTTCCCCAGAAAGCTTAGCAGCTTTGTTTCAGTCCTACCTTCAGAGAACAGGAAGAAACCTGAACTATTTTTTTCCTTAGAATCTATCCCTTTTCTGCTGTATCATTATCTTAACTGAGTACCCTTCTAAAAAGATCAGATGAGTGAATTTGCATTGATAAGCTAAGAATGACCAATAAAGCCAAGTATGCACTTATCTCCTCCCCTTCTTGTGCACACAATGAATATTGAGGTGATAATTTAGTTCAAAGGAATAAATGCTTAATGATAGGATTTCATGAAGGTTGAAAGGATAAGCATCATTTTTTAAGATGATTCAATTATAATATAGTCAGCACAAGAGGAACATAGACTTCCAAAAATATAAATTGGTTTTAATAAGAAATTATAAAAAACAAATTACTTTCTTAAATTCACATTATAGCTAGATAGAAGATAGGATGATAAGAATATTGGGCCAAGTTTCTGGTCAAAGAATGTCATATTCAATTTTGTCTTGTCATAGAGTATATATAGTTTTGGTTGAAGGAAAGCTTACAGTATAACCTGAACTAAATATAGTGAGACTTCTTCAAGAGAGAGAAGAGAGGGGGAGGGGAGAAATAAAAGGAGAAAGAGAAAGGAGAGAGGGAGGATAAGGTGAGGGGGAGAGAGAGATATGGTGTTCACTTGGGATTAGTTAAAGAATATGTACACTTTATAGTTTATGAATTTTCATTTTCTGCCTAAAGAACAATTCATAGGACACCCTATCAGTAAGGTTTCAGCACTGTACTGAGAAGCACAAAAGACGCATTGACTTGGTAAGGAACATAAAATCATGCAGGAAATACTTTCAGCTTTTCATAGACCATTTGTTGCTAAATAATTTTTTTTAAACCTGAGATATTATACTATGGAAGTTTAATTTTGCTTATGTATAAAATAATTGTTTTATGGAATGTTGGGTGAAGAGCTGCCTAGGTCTTGGCATTTTATATTGTTCTCAGGGGTTGGATTATGTGGGGAGAATGCTTGATTGCTTATAATCTGCACCTGCTATCAGTAGAACACCTGAGGAGTTCTGTATCAATAAAAACAAAACAAAAACATCTGAGCTCAGAGGCTCAGGGTTCACTGCCCAATATGGCGCTGGTCATGATGGTAGTTCCCTCTGCTGAGGTCTAGTAGGGATTATACCTATAAAAAATGCTTCCATGTCTCCTTGCTGAGCTGCCATAGTAGGTATACTACTACAATATTGATGGTGGAATTGGATTCTGTGTTACTCTCTCTCTCTCTCTCTCTCTCTCTGTGTGTGTGTGTGTGTGTGTGTGTGTGTGTGTGTGTGTGTGTGTTTTCATCTGTTCATGCATATGTGGAAGGAAGATATCTTCCTCTATTGTTCTCCACCTGTTTTCTGTTTGTTTCTGTTTTGAGCTAGGGTTTCTCACTGAATCTGGAGCTCACCATTCCAAGGCTAGATGGGTTGGCCAGTGAGCCTTCAGGATATCTGCCTCTTTCTACTTCCAGACATGCATTTTCTAACAGTTTTTTTGCCTGGTTGCTGGAGACCTGAACTCAGGGTAGAATACTTGAAAAGCAAGCACTTTTGTACATTAAGCCACATTCCTAGTCTTGCAGCAGGAAATTTGGACTTGTTGCACAACTCTGAATTTCACCTTGAAGAAACAAGCTAACATATTCTGAGAAAAAAAAATGAAAAGAGAGATTTGTCTTAAAATGCTTAGTTACCATGATTGAAATGCTGCAGTCGTGAGAGGGACCAGAGGGTCAGGTTAGAGTGGTAATCCTGGAGGGGACAATAGAGTGATCAACCCAGCAAGTGCTGACATTTCACATACAGCAATTTTACTCATTCCAAAGACTTCCCACAACCCAGCAATTCATTCATGATCATTCCCCGGGACATCCTTTTGGCAAATGGAGTAGGAATGGTAAGTTTCCACACCACCTTGAGGCCCCATTGTTACAGCAGCACCACCTATCTAGGTTCTCTCTGATGGGAGTTGCTTCCTAAGTCTCCATCTTCCTCCTTTCTTTGTGAATAGCTGTGTAGAGTCAGTCCACATTGATGCCAGAGCTCCCAGCAGGCAGTAGTTATTCTTCTTTACTACTTGTTGTTATTATAAACAAAAATCAAAAATAAATTATTGGAAGTGTTGTGAATTTCCCAGAGCTGCCTGGGTGGGATCCCTGGAGTTCTCCTGGCTTCCATACCCGAGTTCTGGTGACACTTCCACTTCTGTTGTCAGTTATCTGAACAGTATCTGCCCCCAGTCACCAGTCTACATCATCAGCACAGGACTGATGCTGATTCCCATATAACCTCAGGGGCTTTGGGTTCTCTCTCTTTGCCCCTCTCTCTGTCTCTCTCACTTTGCCTCTCTGCTCTCTGCCCTTCTCTGTCTTTCTTTCCCTCCTCTTCTCCCCATTCCCCTCCCCCCTCCTGCTCTTCTCCTCTGTCTCTCACTGTCCTGTCTCCTCTGTCTTTTTCTCTCTCCCCTTTTCTCTCTGTCTATAGGGTCCTGTTCTACCCCAGACTCAACTTGCTTCCCCCTCCTCTGTAACTAATTAACCTTTGCTAAAACTTGCCAGCGTCAACACATCTAAACTCTGTGCATCACCTCCATGCATATAAAGAATTATTATAGGGAGAAGAAATGTTTTCAGAATTTGAAAAAAAGGGCTCAAACATATTAACATTTGGACTTTAGAGACAAACTTGATGAGCTCACTGAATTATGATCTGACTTTATTCTCTAGATTTTCTTAGGGAAAATCAATAAGTCTTCATTCCTTATCTGTTAAATGATTATATATATATATATTTGAGGTTGTTCGAAGTTTTACATGATATTGTATAAAGTACATTGAAGAGTGCCTGAAATGCAGAAAGATTCATAACATCTAAATTAAGGTATTATTTTTTCAAATACTGACATAGTCTAGAGTTTTTATAAATGGTGGGTGTTTTTAAAACATATTTTGTTTTAGATTTACTTATTTTATGTGCATGATTATTTTGCCTGCATGTATGCACGCACACCATGCATGTGCCAGATGCCCAGGGAAGTCAGAAGAGGGAGCAGTATTCCATGGAACTGGAGGTACAATGGTTGTGAACCACCATGTGGTTGCTGGGAACAAAACCTAACTCCTCCTCTATAAGAGCAGCAAATGCTCTTAATTACAGAACAATCTCTTTTGTCCCAACACCATTACTTTCTAATGGTTGAACATGTCATAGAAAAATATTTTAAGTCTTGAATAATGTCCAATTGAAGAAAGGCAAGTGATTAAGTGCCAGGCATTTAGTCTAGGTAATTCATATATAATTGCAATGTTAAACATTTCCATTACTATATCATTATATAAAATAGATCATTTTACGATTTTTCTGTAGATGAAGAAATTGATGCACAGAGAGACTGAGGAGTTGTGTAATCACACAACTAGCACTGTAATCTTTCTTTCTTCCTTCCTTCCTTCCTTTGATTTTCTTTCTTTTTAATTGTTTTTCAAGACAGGGTTTCTCTGTTATAACTTTTGATGTCCTTGAACTCACCGTAGATCAGACTGGCCTCAAACTCACAGAAATCCACCTGTCTCTGCCTCCCAAGTTCTGGGATTAAAGGCATGTGCCACCACTGCCCGGCTATATTTATTTCTTAAGAAGTTCCAGTGAGCATCAAAAATATATTTTGAATTACTTTGCATATTACTAAGTACCAAAAGCATTCAAACTACTTTTATGATCACTTAATATTAAAAATAAAGTATTAAAATGTTTTGGTATAATGTGATGCCCTTTTTTATGCTTATTAAACTTAATAACAGTGTACAAATTAACTTTGGTAACTGAACTGAATCATTCTGTTTTATCTAATTTCTGTGTTATCCAGAAACTACAAATAAATGTTGTTTATGGAAGGGATCTAAGTGATGGGTGCAAGGTATAACAGAGCAGAATTATTTATGATAGAAGTAGTAAGCTGTCAGTAATGAGGCAAGATTTTAGGATACACTACAAGTTTATTTCATGTTAGAATTAACTTTTAATTTTTGTACTTAGAAAGTACTCTGTGCAGTTCCATTTATTGATCACATCAGCAGAACATTTATGTCCTTTATTCCTAGTGTTTATGCCTTACACATCTGCAACATAAACAAAAAACTGTAAAACCAGCCTGTATAATATGATTGTAGTTTTCATTTTTTTTCCAAAAGAGAAAAATATTTTTTCAATTGAGATTTATTTAGTATTCAAGAATCACTAGCTTTCTGTGGCTTCCTTTTGTTGGGTTCATGCACTTCCCTTTGATAACTAATAAGTGACATTGATTGAAATATGGAATGAAAAAAATTATGCACATTTTGTTGTATTACTTCATTACAGAGCTAACATTCCATTAATAGTTTAATAACTGTATAAAAGCCAAAAAAAGAGACCAAATAATCATGTATAAACAGGATAATGTTTATGGAATACTCACAATCAAAGAACATCAAAACCTGGGAAATTGTGTAAGAAAAATTGGCCTCTTCATAAAAAGCCTCATATCTGGGGAGGTGCTTTATGGCTTAGTTTTTGAGTGAGTGAGAGAGCCTTTATGTGTGGCACCCAGAAGCAGCATCCAGAGCTTTCTGGAATTCCCAGATATCTGTAATTATTCTGCCCCTTCAAGGACAGCAAAGCTGAGTTGACACTTGGAATGCATAGGGGTAACACAGGGAAATGACCTTGACACAAAGGTAGCCTCCAAGTGTACAATCAGGTAAGCTATCTCTGAAGCTACAGAGCAGAACAATGCAGAGACTAAAGTCTTTCAGTGCATTGAGCTAGTGTAAAACAGAGTGAAATCAAGATAAGTATAAAGGGTAGAAGACAAGATGGAGGGTTAGAAGGACTACACTATGGGGGTTCTCTCACATAATGCTTCTATGTCTTATTTTCTCTCTGCCTTTTACCTGTTTCCATTGTGTAATTACAAGGACATGACTGAGGGTGACCAAGGGACTCAAAAACATGGGAGGGATCAGAACTAATAGATTCCTGGGTTTTGAAAGAAGCACAGAATTAGGCTGCAGTCACTCTGCTATCTTAATGAGAAATTGTGGATTCTAAATGTCACCCTTAGGTGGAAGCAATCTGACATCTCATACACACTCAGTTTCTCAAGACTATTTTCTTTGGTACCTCAATAACTCATTAATATTAGGAGGACATCTATTTATGTCTTTTGCATGGTCCATCCCCATCTTTGTTTAACACTTATGTCTGACATATCTTACAGGCAGTAAGTTGCATCTGTGTTTAATACTAGTTTCTCCTGTGCCTCAAAAGATACTTTCATACTTGCTATTTATATTTGATGTTTCTCATGAGTTTCTTCGAGTCTATTTGTTCTTCCTGTTTTTATAATGAGAATTGAATCCTCTCAAATAGTATAGCAAACACATCTCAGAAAGACGAGGATATGAACAGAGTCCATGCAGAGGCTAGCCTTCTGTGTTGATGGAGATTAGTTCCAGAGTATGCTAAGCAAGGGGCACTGGCAAGAGATGGCAAGCTTACCTCTTCTGTGGGGTTCTTTCCATATATTCTGTTAGTTCCAATGCTGTGGATTGTCCCTATTTGTTTTTAGGGATAACTTGCAAGTGGTTACTAAAGGAAACCCCACACACAGCTGTATGCTTTAAAACCATCCCTATTGTAAACTGTATCATGCTGTTTATTCTTCTACCACCACATCTTCCTCAGGACTGATAAATTATTTACTTAATGTTGACAAGGCTATACTAGAAAAACATGCCAAAACTTAGATACTCAGAGGAAAGGGGAATATACAGATTTTTTTCCAGGCAGATGCCTCCAGAATCTCTCAAGGTAGAGTTAAGACTCACAAAATAATTGATTGTAAGTAATATCAAATTTGAATTCATAATGTATCCTATCCTGTAATCCTTATTGCAATTAACCCATATTTTCTGTTCAAGCAATACACTTAATTCTGGATATTTAGTGTTGTTAAATTCCTGCTGAATTTGAATTAGCTGAGTTCTATAACAAGAGAGAAAAATCCCCAGTCTTACAGTATAAAACTTTATTCTTTGTTTTTCATCTTGGAACATGGAAATCACCAAAGTTTTACCATTATGACTCAAGAAGCTGATTGGAGGGTGGAAGCAGTTCTGATCCAACGTTGGGCAAGTTCTGCTTTCCCAGGCAGTCACTCTAGTATGTTACACAATACAACAAACATATTTTGAAAGGAGCTACTTAGAAATTTTAAGTTCTGTATCCAGGTAATTTAATAATCATCTGGAGACTGTTATTAAGGCAAAAGCTCAAAAGCATAGGTGGCACTTCTTTAGCACTGCCAGCTTTACCACAGGAAACCACTGCATTGCCAAAGCTGTCCTGTTCAGGCTCGCATATTGTTTTAATTCTCAGAGCTGGCTTGACCAAGGTGCTTTTTATTTTTAAGTTTTAATAAAAACCAGTTTGCTGTGTCTTAAGAGGATCTTCTCGAGAAGCATGAGGAGAAAATGTGCAAGGTGGTTTTTAACAAATTGCTGGCTATATTTCATGATTTAAAAATAAATTAGTTGTACAAAACAATGCTAAATTAATATCAACATGTTTATATGACCAAACATTTTAGTATTTGTAGACTGAGTAGCACTTTTCCATGAATAGACAAAGCAAGTGTGGTTTTGGAGCAGAGGGATACAAAGGAGTAGACTCAACACAAAATATTAAAGTATTTGGAATACTGTAAATAACTGAAATTCAGAGATTAATAAATAGATTTTATTTTACATTGTGCTTATGCTTAGTAAAGAGTCCCATGCAAGATGTTGCAGACTATTTTTTAATAAATAAATGTAACATTTTGCCTTATTCTTAAATAAATATTTTTATAAAGGATTTTGGAAGAAACTGATTTTTTTTTTTAAATCTTTGCAATTCAACAGAAACAAATGACTACAGTGTTCTAGAATTGCCCCTAGAACAGGAAGAGTGGGAGGAGGCTCATCTTTGATTATAAAAAATGTGTGGCTGGAATCTCCTCACAATTACGAAAGCTGTCCCCCGTACTGTGCTAGGAGAAAATGTCCTCTGTGGTCCCAAATACTCTACTCTGTCTTCCTAATCCTTTCCCCTCTGACTCCTGTATTTTGTTTTTTTGTTTTTGTTTTTAATCCACCCTCTGGCAATTTCTTCCTTCTTGATATGACTTCTTGCAATTAAAAAGTGGATTAGAAGATCATTTATGTCAAAACTATTGGCCTGCAGTGATGAGAAAAGCGTAGAGGAGATGTAAGTAAAACTGGACCTCAAAAGAAGAGAGACTCCCTGGGAAGTGACTGGAAAGGAGCCTTGCAGGTCAGAGGACAAGTATCAGCTGAGGAAGAACATGGCTTATTGTTTACTGACTATCCTCCCAGTATGGCTTAAAATGGAAAGAGAAATTCTGCTGTGGAGGAGTTTCAAAACAGGTGGGTGGGTGTAGAGTCCAAAACCCCAGTAAATGCAAGTTACTGCATCAAAAGCCCCAAACCAGAATACTATCCAGTGATTATTCGGCACAGAATTTAACAAAATTGAGTACTTATCCTGAAATATTGTCCTGAATATTTGTCTCAGTAAATTAGGAATAGAAGGGAATTTCCTCAGTTCACCATAGGAAATTTGTGAAGAGCCTCCAGCTGATACCTCCATCTTGATGGTACAGACAATGCAAGATGGGCTCTTGTATTGTTTCACTTCAACACCGTCCTGGCTGCCTTGGCCACAGGTGATGCTTGTTTACATGCTAAAGCAAAACAAAACAACAACAAAAAGTAGGAGCAGGGGAGCAAGAACTAGTGGAAGAAAATGAAAATTACACTTCTGAGTTGGAACTCAGAAGAACAGCCATGCTTAGCAGTGACCTTTCACAAGCAATTGCATAGGGTAGGGGACTCCTTGGAGATGTAAGCACATTGTCTCACTAAGGAGGTAATTATTCCTCCTAACTCCTTAGTCCCTCTTCAGGTGAATTAGGGTTCCTGCAGGATGGTCTGCACTGGTGCAGTTGCATTAACTCAAAGGAGGAGACAATAGTATGTAACATTCTAATTTTTGGAGCAGATCAGAATGTTCTGTCTCCACTGAGGACCAGAGGTAAAGCTCAGCTTCAGGAAGGAGGTATTTTTCCCAAAGCTCCAATACCTTCACTTTTTAAAGTGGTATTTTAAATCCTAAAGAGGGCGAATTGTGAAGTTTCTCTTTCTAGGGAAAACAGAGGTGGGATCTGAAGCCAAATAAGAAGTAGGAGTCCACATCCATTGGCTTCTAAAGCTGCTAATAGGTCTTTCTATATAACAAAAATACTCGACAAAAACAACCCAAGGAAGAGTTTTTTGGCTCATGATGATTCCAGGGTATAGTCTATTGTGATGGGGACAACATTGGCAGGAGGCACATAGACAGCTGGTCACATTGTCCACTGTCTGGAAACACAGGCATGTGTTTCTGGGGAGCTTGCCCTCTCCTTTTTATTTAGTTTAGGGCCCCACACTGGGGTTGTACACATTCATGTGTGTCTTCCCTCCTAGCTAAATCTTCCTGGAAACACCCTCACAGACACACTCGGAAGTTTGTTTTCATAGTGATTCTGAATCCAGTCACATTGACAATAAAAACTTATTTGAACTGTTTGCAGGAGATAATATGTGAATTGTGTGCTGTCTATCATTGCACAACAATCTAACTGTAAGATTGGGTGGCATAGAACAACTGTAACTACAGGCATTTATCATCTCATAGTATTTGTAGTACAGGACTCAGGAGCAGCTTAGTTGAGTAATCCTGGTTTCTGTTGAAGATATAGTCAAGATGTTGGCCAAGACTGAAGACTCTGAACTGTTAACTGGCACTTGAGGAATTGCTTTCCAAACCATTCAGTCACATGCCTGGACAAGCCAGTATTGGCTAATGTAAGGAGTCCTTCATTCTTCATGATATGGCTCTCCCTTTGGGGTTTTGGGAATGTCTTCATAACGTAATAGCTGGTTTCCACCAAAATGAACAAGCCAAGAGAGACTATGGAGACAACAGTATTGGTCTTATGACTTAATCTCAAAAATTTTCTGTGGTTCCCTAATAGAATTTGGGAGGGAATGCCTGGACCGGCCTGGCAAGTCGGACAGTACCTGGATGGAGAGTGGGACTGAAGGGGCTAATGAGGAGAGGGAGAAGAGACGCGAGGGAAAAGAAGTAGGCCAGACACACACAGTATCATTGAGCTTAGATGGAATGGAGCTGAAATTTTATTTTTCCCTCCAATCTTATACCCCTTTCATCAGGGGGCTACGTGCAGCTACAGGGGTTAGAACCAAGGTGTTAATTACAGGGTGAGACAGTGCATAGGTAAAACATCCTGAATGAGATAGGTATCAGAGCAGGACAACTTCCCTGCTGAGGCGGGATGTTTACCTAGGGGAGACAGCCTCTCTCCAGTGGAGTTAGATGCTTAGGACAATAGCTCTCCAGGTGAAGTTAAAGGTTTAGCCAGAGAAGAAGTATCCCTTCAGGGGGCTTTGGCTTCCTTGTAAACAAGCCACTCTCAGGTAGTCATTAATTATTCATGACTCAGTTTAGCTCAGAAGATCTCCGGATAGCCAGAGGCTCACAGCAGGGTCTAGGCCCAGAGTCTGAAGGGCTCACCACAAGGGAACAAAATAGGAGGGTGAACATCAGTATCTTGGGACCACTTGGTATTTGTCTTGGAGGATAGCCACATAGGTGAAAAAGACCTCAGTGCCTTAACTGAATTTACCCTTTAGAATTTGTGTGTGTGTGTGTGTGTGTGTGTGTGTGTGTGTGTGTGTGTGTGCCCGCATGCAACTGTGTATGCACACAGAAGTCAGTGGTTGATGTTAGGTGTCAGTTGTTATCCACCTTATTTTTGAGGCAGAGTCTCCCAGGTGCACTGTAATACGTCTGGCTTTTCACAAGGGTGCTGGGGATTCAAAGAATTCAGGTCCTCCTTTTTGCATGACAAGCACTTTACTAACTGAGCTGAAAGGGTTTAAGAAAATGGGGGAAATGTGAGGCCGGAGACCCCAGGCCCTGGTCATTAATCCTAAACTCTTAACAGGACATTCCAGAACTCCCTGTTCCAGGAACTAGCCCACCCCAGAAACCACAAAACAATTATTGTCAGGCTTAATTCAAGAGCATTGTGACCCAGCCCACATTCCTAAAATGAGCGGCGGCTACAGGCACCGCCTAATAGCCTTGGGCAAGGGACTTTACCCTAAGTGTACATTTCCTGGTGCCCGTGACCTTGCTATCATCAACTTAAAGGTTAACTGGCCCCTATCTATCAAAATGAGAAAACAATTTGGGAACCAATCAACTTGTACCAATTCGGTTTATGCCCAACAACTGTATAAAAAGCTTCACCATTTGCTCCTTGGGGCCGCTTCTATCCTGCGTGTTAGAACGGTCCCAGTGCACTGGAATAAATCCTCTTGCTATTTGCATCGATATCCCATCTGTGAGTCTCTGTGGGGATGTGGCGTTCCGGTTTGGACCCTGGGGGTCCCAGTTTGGATCCCTGAAGTCCAACAGAGCCACCCCCACAGCTGTAGGCTGGCTCTTAAAACCCTGACACTACAAAGCCCTAATAAGGATGCCAAGTACCTGGGATACTCATGTTTTGCCACTGAAAATGGAAAATGGCACAGCCATTTGCAATGCAATTTGGTCATGTCTTACATAGTGATGTATATGCTTACAATCTGCACCATGACCCTATCCCAGGCACTTAAACAAGGCATGTAGAAACACAGCTCTGTACAAAGAGCTGTTTATGAACGTGGATGGCACTTTCACTCTTAATTACCCAGACAGAAATATTTCCACGTTAATAGATAGGGCCATCAAGAAACATTCTGAATCTGAGTTGGAATGGTACTGTCCTAGGTACAAACTTTTCTCAACATCTGAACACTCTGATAAATTAATGATACATATCTTTGAAATATCCACAAGAGGCTCTGGGAAGATGTTTTAAGGCTGATGTGACAGTAAACTCATCATACAAAATGTGTACATGTGCATAAGTGTGCATGTGCCTATGTGCATGCGTGTGTGCACAGGTGTGAGTATGTGCATAGGTGTAGTGTGTATGTATGCATGTGTCTGTGGTGGTCGTGGTATTGTAATAAGTGATGATGAGTTTCTTGTAATATTTTTCTCCAACGTCTCTCCTTTGTTCCTGAACCACCCACACAAATATTGAGCACCTGAGGTCACTTTTAATCACCACCACTTTTAAGAACCCATTTTTTTCCCTACAGTTCTTTGGAAAAATGTGGGTTTCTTCTATTCTGCTCTCCCTCACAG
This sequence comes from Cricetomys ansorgei, assembly GCA_026225945.1. Classification (NCBI taxonomy): domain Eukaryota; kingdom Metazoa; phylum Chordata; class Mammalia; order Rodentia; family Nesomyidae; genus Cricetomys; species Cricetomys ansorgei. The sequence goes on from JAMJFZ010001719.1 coordinate 53,487, forward strand.
AAGATCATTAATTAGACCATTAACCATTCCTATTATAAAATAGACAGACAGAATGAATGATCACCCATACTAAATGACTAAGAAGGTAGGAAGAAATTTCAATGATGTCTTTATCTTTTATTAATGGAGGAAATAGAAGTTATGAACAAGTATTATTTCAATTATCTAATTTTATTCAGAATTCTACATAATTTTCAGATGGAATTCATGTTATTAGAGGACAAAGCAGTAGCATATTTAAGCTTGCTAATTGATCTTTTCCCAGTTCACCCAAGGACAAATACCATAGCATGGTATTTATGGTGTTTATTTTAAATATTGAAAGTATTAAATTTGTCTTAAAATATTAAAATTCTTAGTCTAATTAAAAGAATCTAGGGAATTTTCAAGTGAGAAATAACTGGTATTAGAAGGATCTATTTGTAAATCAAGGATAATATTTTTGCGTGCAATGTAATCTCATTAAATTAAAATGTGCAAATATGTAAATTCTAATGAAGTAGAAAGAATAATTTTATTAAAAATATTCAATATTTTTCAGATGTTTTTGGTCAGATAATATAGGGCTGTGAACCATGTCCAAAATATTTCTGAGAAGATTCTGATTATTGTTTTAAATTATATAGCAAACTGTACAGTGAGCACATACATTGAATTGGAGATAGGAAGAACATGCTCAACTTCATCCCCATTTGTTTTCCTGCGAGAAGACAGGATGCAGCCTACAGTAGTCTTGTGTGTTGGAATGAATCATGTACAGGATTTCTCTGTATCCTAAATGTTGGGAATCTATTGATGATCCATATCGAACTTGAGGTTGGTGGGAATAGCTCCTACTTTACCCACAAGAGAGCAACAGAGGTGGATTTCTATAAAAAAGTAAATGCTATTAAATTTTAATTATAAATATTGTGAATATAAATAATAAATGTTATTAAATACTATTAAGTAAATGCATTCATTTTTCTTTTTGTTCTTCTTTCTTCTCTTCCCATGCTCTTTTCTCTTCTCTTTCTCTCTTTCCCTGTTTCTCTCTCTGCCCAAAGGGAGAGGCTAAGATTCTAATGCCTTTTATTCTGAAAATCTGCACATGGAAGATTGAGGTCTTCTTGGTTTGGGACCCTGATATGTTAAAATTAACGTTATGGCGCTTAATGGAGAGTCCAGATGTTGTAATTTCCAATGCTCTTTATTAATCACAAACCATGTCAAATCTCAGGGAATTCTAATGCCCTGGCAGCTAGGCAGAGAGCTCACTCCAATGGCTTCCTCATCCCATGCTCTTCTCTTGGTTCTCCTCCTACTCTCTAGCTTCTTCTTCCTTGTTCTCTGCTGTCTGTCTGTCTCTCCTTCCTTCTATGCCCTTGCCCTAGTTCTTTTTTATTCCAAATCCTCTCTGTCTCCACCCAGCCTTCCAATATACAAATGAATGGAGCCTAACCTTCATCTGCCTTAAGGCTAAGGAATGTCCCATTCTTGTGGAGAGCCGGATAGCCACTCCTTTGTTTACTGGTAGGCAGTGAATCCTTTACTTGCTTCAAGGGCAGCTTACTGGAACATTATCCATAACTAAAATCTTCCACAACACTGATACCTATGAGCAATGCCCCCTGGTCAGACTGACAGCTGGTTGCCTGTGCCTACATTCTACATCCTCATTTATCTGCCTGACTCTTGATTCATTCAGATACAGAGTGATTTTTTATGACAACTTTCTACTGTGCCAAACTTTTCTTAAGACATTAAATACTAATAAGTATCAAAAATAATTAAGGTGTATTTAAAAAAAAAAAAACTTTGTAAGAAACTTAGATTAATACTTGTTTCTTGGAAACTCACAGTTTAAACAAAACAAATAAATGAATAATCTATTATTGAAATAGCAAGGAAGGAACTCTAGTTTACCACTTGTGTTAATCTATTATATTTGGTTAACCACAATAATTGTTAAAAAAAAAAAGGCAGAGAGCAGTTTGAATGAAAAATGTACCCTATAGACTCATAAGGAGTGGGATTATTTGAAAGGATTAGGACATGTGGCCTTGTTGGAGTAAGTGTGCCTAATTGGAGAAAGTGTGCCACTAGGCATGGGCTTTGAGGTTTCAGAAGCTCAAGCCACATCCAGTTTTACTCTCTCTTCCTGCTGTCTGAAGATACAGATGTAGAATTCTCAGCACCATGTGTGCCTACATGCTACCATGCTTCCCACTAAGTTCCCACTGAACTGTAAGTCAGCTCCAATTAAATGTTTTTCTTTGTAGGAATTGCATGGTCATGGTGCTCTATACAGCATCACATTTCTAAGACAGTTAAATACCAAAAATTTACATTGTCAACAGGTTTCCAGGTGATGCTACTGCTGGCCCTGGGGTTCCTCTGTGAAAACCAGGGGCTCATGGATTACAATGCACTTAATATGGAGAAAATGGAAAAAGTACCAACAAATTGAGACTTTTCCTTAAGTGGTTTATTCTCATCACTTTAGTTGTGGTTACAGCGAGTTTTATAATCATTACAACAATGTAGCACATAGTACCAAAAAAAGCCAATAAAGAGTTCTCCCAGTCTGAGCCGAGAGCTTGTCTGATTATGGCCAGAAGATTTTTGAACAGCACGGCCCTCTTGTGTAGCAACTTCGGTGTGCTGCAGGGGGTACAGTGCAGAACTCAGGTGCCATTTGCTTTTCTCATGCAGGGCATAATAGCCTGTAATTATGACCACAATATCCACACTAAAACACATATTGCTGCTCTTTCAACTATATTTATTTTATAAATCATTGAAAGTATTATCATTGACATGGTTTAAAAATTCCCTGCTTTAGTTTGATCTGGCCAAATATTTTGATAATGTGAGAATTTAATCTATAAGTCAAGGATTGGCAATGATAATATGGTTTATGAGACCAATCTAGGAGTTTGATCCAGTTTGGACAGACGTCAGGAGCAACTATTGGAGCTGACATTAGAATTCTCTTGGAGTAATTCATTTATCACCTAGATCAACTCAGTTCCCAAGTTTTCTTGAAATTATCTTTAAATTGTACTTTAGTTTGGACCTTTACTTTCTCATGGAAAACTCTGTGCTCTTTTTATGAACTCTACTTTGTCACAGTTTGAAATGACCACCTTCATGTCATATCTTCAATTCATCCAAAGCTTCCCAACATTATTACAACACAGGACTATTATTACAACATAGATATATATTTTCCTGAAAAAGAAATGGCAATAATCAACTGGTTGATTGTCTCAAAGAATTTATTTTCATGTTTAGGGAGTTTTGAGGCTCTGTAATATATATGCACTGCTTACATAATAATAGTTATTGAACATATAGAAACAATATAAAGATAAATATACTTACATATGAAAATGATTGGCACTCAGCAGATAGAATTTGAATATGTATGCATTTTATATTAGTATTAAATAGTATTTGAATTTAATAGCAAAGAGTAAACATTAGAATTAAAGATTTATTAGTACTAAATAAGATACATTTAGTATCTAAGAGTATAAAATTAATGTTTAGAATTAGTTTATACAATATATTTCAACCCTGTTCCTTCCAATAATACAACTTTTCTGTGTAAAAATCTAAAGCATTTAGTAATTGTGGTCAGGGAAATGTGGCACGCCTGTCCTTCTTCATAATCTGGGACTGGTAGGTCACTGCCTTTCATGATCCTATACTGTCTCTGAATGCAAGTATCACTCTCTCTGCCTTGTGCTCATGCTTTACCATGTCCATAGGTCTCTCTTAATGTTCCCTTTATCCATGTCCACCCTCACTTTTCCTGTGAGGCCAATGCTATTTTCTATGGGCCTTCTGTTCTCTCCTACTTACGGCATCTTAATGTACATAGCCATTTATTTCCATGTAGCATTTATGCACACATATCAGCTCCTCTGCTTATTCATTGCACATGTCTTCTGGGTCTCAGAGACAAGTAGCCTCTGATAGCTAAACTGGTTGAATTATCCTCAAAATACAGTTGGTTAGTCACTTGTGAAAAGAAAATTAGACTTGAGTATGGACACTTGCCAGGCCATTTATTGGCCTGATGCACTTTTATAAGTTCCGGAACCGTCTGTAACCATTTTCCTTCTTTGAACAATTAGGAAAATAATAATTATGTCAGTGAAGGTTCAGCAAGACAATTATATAATGAATCAATTAGTAGAATACAGGGATCTGCTCTCATGTCAAATAATATGATTAAACTCTTGACTTGCCATGGATCAGTCTTAGGTGAGCACCATTAGGTAAAGAGGAAACTATCTCTCATTCTTAGGATAGGGTTTCCTATGCCAAGGCAGTTTCTCTACTTGTCCTAGACAATGAAAAAGGAGGAAAAAGAAAGTGAGACCAGATTTACACAGAGCACCTCCTCTTCCCTATCACTGTATCGGCATTTAACTGCAGAGGAATCTGGACATTGCAGTGTATTCTCTTGAAACTCAGAAGGCAGATTCTGTGACTAAGACTTTGACCTTCAAAGACTTGGTGTAGTCCAAACACAATTGGGATGACTTTCTAGTAGCTTCTCTATGAACTTTCCAGCATGTGTCTTCTATCTAAGGGTATAATACCCATCCTCTTCAAACTATTACGAGCTCCTTAAGGATAAAGTCTCAGTCTTATTTAGTGTTTAATATGTCCTCTCCTTTTCTGTTTTATCCTTTCCCTTAGGTTAAATGAAAGCAAGCTACAACATCTTTCAATAAATTTCATTTGCTTAATGATGGCATTCTAGAACAAACAGTTGGATATTAGCAATGTGATGTTTGTGTCAAATATGTTCTATATCTGATAGTAGAAATTTCCTGAAGGTAGAGAATGTCAGTTATAAAACAAAGTTTTAATTCTTTGTCATTAGAATATTCATTCTGTTTTCATCATTAGGCACCACCTAAAGGGGCAAGGGCAGTTTAGAATGCCACAATACTTCCTGGGTTGTCCTCATATCCTAAGAATAATAGCTTTTAAAAATTATTCAGTATCCTGTGTCAGTGACAGCATGTGACTGTTGCCACATTTTCTCCTGTGTCAGTGTTCTTTACCAATGCTGGGAGGGTCATGAAGTGCATGGAAAATGAAGCACAATATATTCTTTATGTTTTTATTAGATCTGTACAGTTTTATTTTAAAACAAAGTTCATTTGATTAACACCTACATTTAAACAGAATGCTATATCAACTTTATGCCTTGTCATAGCTGTTATATGCTCTGTTAGAAAAATAAACATCTCACAACAATCTACAGTGTCAGCTCTTTAATAAATACATAAAAGAGAAGTTAGTAGTCAACCAGTTATGTGAAGAGATTCATAGTATAATATGTAAAATTTCATATTTATCAATCTTCCATATCATTTAAGGCAATTTCACCTTTTAGATAATTCAAAGCCAGAAACAACACAAAATGTGTTCAGGAAGAATTTGTTTTTCTTTGAGCTATTTTATATTCAAATATTTTGATTTAAAAATACATTCTATATTAAATTTGTTTTTACAAAGGCAGTACTTGTTAAGTGAAACAAACTAAGATTTTGTTATTGATAATTTTAAAAAATTTCTAATTGTTTATGCAGAGATTTACAAACCTTAATAAAGTATCTAGTACATGTAAAATAGCCTTAAAAGTATGTTAAATATAGACAAAGATAAATTTCTATATTAATATGTGCAAATTTATACTTTCTTATAAGTTAGAATGAAAATAATTTCACTCAATATTTCAATAAAAATTTATGTACCATAGTTGTCATTGTGCAGACTTGTTATCAAAATCACATTTGTATGTGTAAAGTCAATAAAAGTTCTTTATACAAGTCACATGATTTCCATCCTTGATGATTGCAGTGTTTCTTTTTATGCTGATGTGTTAGACAATTGAACTGAAATTGATTGTGAAGAATAGATACCTGTTTGAAAGAGTTAGCTTAAAGGATAGATTTTATGAAGGAAGGGACATCAGGTAGACACAAAGTAGTGTTATTATTCTCACATGTTTCATCAAAAGCTGCCCAGGGAGTTGAACAATTGTTTCACATAAATACTATATTTTAACTATGCAGTATTATAACAGTCATCACATAGGCTGGAGAGGAAAGTTACTTGAGCCACAGAAAACATCAAAAGAACAGAAAGGATAATGGAAAATAAGAAAGTTGGGGGACCTGAGAGGAAATCTTTTCCACAAGACCGATTGGTTACATTATTTCATTCTTTTACCACTGACATCACGTGTACAAAGTGCTGTGAAATTTAACTATGATGTTTCATGTAGGCTTTTTCCAGTTATTTAAAAGTGAGATGAGCATTTTAAACAATCCTGCCAAATGAAATGGAAAGACTAAAGACCCTTAAACGATAGCTTGAGAAACCTATGCACTTCATCAGTTAACTCAGGTTTGCCTAAATCACTGCTATTAGCATCATAAATGGGAACCTGAAAAAGCTTTTTTAACTTGGAGATGTCAAGTTGCTGAGCTGGTGATACCCAGTGAGGCTCTGCAATGAGTTGTATTGTGGTTCAGTTGTATTGAAAACTGGTTTTACATTTTAGCAAGAACAAATTCATAAGGAAATTTATAAGGAAAGGAATATCCCTGAACCCATGAATATTTCATTAACTTGAAGTAGACCTTTAGACACTGCACGACAGATGACAATTTCAAGAGACATCATAAGTTTGGAGATGTTAAATTGAAAACGTTTGTGTTCTAGAATCAGCAAGATACACAGTAGGTATGTCTAATGAGTTATGCATAACTAATTTTCCATGCAGGGATGATAGAAGATGAAAAGGAAGGATTTGAAGGAACGTTATTTCTATATTCCTTTGAAAATGTTTGCATTACATGAAATGATGTTCTTAAGGTCTTTAGGACATAAGGAAACTGTAAACTAAGTATTAAGAGTAAACAGAGAATACAATATGCATACGGTTGAACCTCCTAGAAAAAACATAACAAATCTTAAGTTGTGAAAATTTAAAATTCTTTCTTTTTAATAGGGATATCTTTGTCCAAATGACTGTTAACATGAATAAGGGATCTCTGGAAATGAGGAACTTAATTGCATTATTAAACTGTTATTTTTCACAGGTAGGCTTATTGGCTTCAAGCTTATGGTCAATGTCTAGAGAAATGTGCATAGGACAAAGAGAGGAAGGAGGAAGCCAAGACAGGAAGGAAAAGCTACTGCATATGATCTATTCTATCAAGTACCAGAAGAAATATGATTCAATGGAGAAATATATTCATAATCTACCATAAATGATTTCAGTGTCTCATGAATTTCAGTTGATAAATACAAGAATATCTTGAATGGCAATTAAGTAAATATTGAAAATATTTGAAATTTATTCTATGGTGAAGTTTTTCATCAGATGTATACACAATTTAAAATTTTTGAGTTTTGAAAAATTTGCCTTCAGAGGTACCTATTTTTTGTTATTTTTATAAGCTATGTTTAATTGAACATTTGGACATAATTAGATTTTTAGTGAATTTTTAAGTCTTTTAAAGAATGTCTATGGCTTAATCAATAGTAGAAAATATCTCAAATCATATCGAATGTCTATAATACATGTGTACTATAGTATAGAAATGTCTCAGAAGAAATAACTTGTACATCGTTGCTTATGTAGTGGATATATGGGACATTTCCGAAGAATTACACACCGGAGCACAAAATGCTGCTATCCCCCTGCCCCTCAAAAAAAAACCCATCATTCATTCAAGTTATTAATATTCCTAAAAATTTTAAATTCAATTAATTGCATTTACTATCAACAACTCTCAAAAGACTCCTGTGGGGTCATTTGAAAATAGTCTCTAAGTACATAAATTATTTATTCTAAGAATACCCTGTTTCCCCTTATCTGTTAATTAATTCTACCTAGTCAAATATTAATTGTCTTCTCACAAACTATTAAACAGAAGAACATCAATTATTCAAGTAAAATATAAGTCCTACAGTCTTTAAGAATTAGCTTTTTAAATTAACAAAAAGAAGAAAAAAGAAACCACAAGACATTCCATGTGTAAGTACATATTATCATCGGGCACTGAATTCCTGGTAAGCAAGTTTGTCTTTCTTGATGCAACAGCCTTGGTCCATCTTAAAATTAGTGCAAACCAGTGAGGGCCTAAAAGAGTACAAATCCTTGATATTCAAGGATTCACTTTAATTATGTTCTTTTGATCATTCCATGTAGAAGTTAATTTGTTGTTTATAAACTCTTCTCACTTTTAAGTTGTCAGCATTTAATTAAAGGATATCTTCCATTTTAGGGTGTAAATTGCCAAGCATCATATATATATATATATATATATATAATCTTACGAGTAGCAGGACACGATTTTCATATTAGCTTTAGTGACTAGTTTCTTTACACACAGTCATACTATGCAGTATTTGATGGATGATGCCCATCTCCCATTGAGGAAGAAGAAACAGTTCAAGTCAGCAGCATCAGCGGTTACTCTGCTAAGGAACTTTCATGTTGGCTGGCTAGGGAATAACACAGGCCTTCTGGGCCCCTAGGGTGCAATACCTGATGGAGGTTAGTCATCAAAATGCAAGTGCTGGAAAGCAGCAAACTTTCAAGTGCTGGAAAGCAGCAAACCTGGGAGAGATACTTCTTTAGATTTTTGCTGTTGTTATTGTTGCCATGGGTCAAATATGTGCTATACACAGGATAGTTGAAAGTTAGAATTTAATTAACAAACTTCTCCATCAAGGCTTTATGATGAACCATTAACAGCTCCAAGAAGTTTGTTCTTGTAGCCACTGTGTGGGGAGAAGGGCTACCAAAATCTTATCAGAAGGGGACTAATGGGAAAGACTAGAAGCTGCTGGTACACACTTCCATTTAAAGTACCTTTTCTACTTTGTTTTGAAATATATTCCAGAAAATATACTTAGGACTTTGTTATGTAATATTTTAAGTTTTGCCATGGATATTTTGTAGATGTAAGAGGTAGCATACTATTGTGCAATGCTGGCCTGTAATTAGAAGGCAGCTCTTCTCTAATATTGCCACTTCATTGTTTCTGTATTTTTGTGAAGTCATTTAAATTTTCTGAGCCTCAGTCCCTGTCTAACAAAAAGGGGAGATTAGCTTATTTCTAAGAAACTACTCACCCTTCTCTAATTTTATACTTTTGTGTTTTCAAGAATAGGGTTGGGATGATTCAAGGAATGCCCATAGGCTGGACAGAGGGCCAAAAAAATACAGCTTTTTGTTTGAAAAATGTTGATACCAACTTGGAATAAAAATCAAGAGAATATACTCAGTAAAGAGGACACTCTCCTAGAAGCAGTTTTGTAGACTCCTTGTGGATTTCAGACTACAGGTCAGATCAATGAGAGTGAAACACTCAGTCCAGTTTGACAGGTAAGAAAATAGAAAATTATATATCTTCAGACAAAGAAGCTATGGGCCTAGATGACACTACAGTGACCCTTATTAACATTCAGCTTTAAAAACCAGTATTTTAATAAAGTGACATTGTCATATAATTTCTATGGCAGTAGTAACTTAGCACTTATTTAATCCAGTAATCTGTGATATTATAAACTTGTTCCAGAAGGAAGAACAAACAATAGAAATGCAAAAAAGAGAAGAGGTTGGAGTCAATATCCATTTTGCAAAAGGAAAACAGACACACACATGCACCAAACCACACAGTTTCAAAAGTAACACCCCTAAGGATTAAGTTTTTATCTATTGACCTCCAACTGAAGTGAAACTCTAACCATTAACCAGCTGGTTGTGCACATCTAGACAATTCCAGTTGTCAGTGTAGTTGACTGCTTTCAATGACTCTTGAATGTTTTCCATCAGCAGGCTGTGAATAAGGATCACCACACTGGTAGCAACATTAGACACCATGCCAACCTGTTTCATAGCCTTGTGTCTGTCTGGGAAGTGCAAGGATGACAGGTACCTGTAAAGTGTAATCAGTGCTTTCCAGATGATCTACATTCTATGCTAACCCAAATAAGTTATATATTACAGTAAAGTGCTACAACACTAGTCTCCAACAGTAGTAAGACACATAGTTCTCTGAAAACTTCAGCAGCTGGGTGAATCACATGGTTGTGAAGGCACTTGCCAGCCTTCATGGCAAAATCTTCAATAAGTTGTCTCCTCCTGTGACTTTTTATATCATATTATTTTAGGAGCAATTATGAAAAAACCAATCCAGTTTCTGACAGTTTTTTTTTTTAATCTTTCTTTAGAAGTTGCACCTGAAAGCCTCATGAGCATTTAGTTTGCTGATATCCATTTTTATTTCCTCAGGCTTTTCTCGTCGGTAGGTTACAGCTCTTGTGCAAACACTTTGCAGAATCAGTTTATCCTGGGAGGAGAAGAAATACTAGCATTAGTGAAGGAGCCGAGTGTTACAACTGGACAGTAACATACTGACAGCTATCCTTTGAGTTCACCAACCTTTTTGGGAGCAGACATTCTATAATCTGATGAAGACTTTATCTTATTACTATTCCATTGTAGTATCACCTGCCTAATGATAAGGACTTTAAGCAAACCAATCAAGAATGTAACTATGAATATGATGAAAAATATTCGCACATAACTTGGGCCAGATAAACATTCTGAAAGAAAGAAAACAAATCAATGAGTTAAAAAAGTAAATTAAAAGTTTTCTGTCAAATAAATGATGTTTACATTCCTATAGTAGAAATAGAGTTATTAACAAGTCTACATTTTCAAAACAGGAGGCTGGCATTATGTCTTACTCAAAACAATAAATTCTCCTATGGAGAATAACCCAAATTAAAGTATTTGATAAATGTTTTGTAGCTTGATATGTCCAAATTTCTTACCTACATCTAAGTTCAGTTACAGCAGTGACAGATCTATAGTGATATGCACTGTTCAGTACTATGTGGGAAACATGATTTAAAAAATATTGAACGGTCTGTGTGTTTCTCTTCTTATGCTTTCTCCTCTTTGCTCAGTAGTAATGGAAAATAAAGTAAACATCTGCAAAAGCTAAATTCAGTATGATAATAGGGAAATAAATATTTCTTCTAAACCCTGGTGTAAGATTTCTTTATTATCGCACATCATGACTCCGAGAAGTAGGAGTGTTGGGTCTCAGACAATACTCAAATCTCTTCTCACTTTATACTAATTAACTTCACTAATCTAGTCCATTTGCCCCCACAAATTCACTATGTGTTCCTCTAAAAACAAATAATCTCTAGCTAAAGAGAGAAAAGCCATGTTAGAAGAGGGACATTGTTAGACCTTTGCTTTAGCACCAGATCTTTGGCAAACTCTCACTGAAAAAATCTGCAGGCTCTACGCCTGCCTGAGGTCAACTCGAGTCTCTGAGGAACATGGTTGCACAATAGTGGGTATTCCACAGAGCTCACAAGCTGCCCCAGATTCATAAAATCACTTCCTGGACTCCACCCATTTTGCAGGCGTCAGTGACCTTGTCTGAATGCTGCAGTTGCCTCTGAAAAAGACTCTAGGGATTCATGCTAAGGACATGAGCAGAGTATCGTTCCAGTATGGCTGATTGTGAACTAAATGTCCAATGATAACCCAGCATGCCTCTTGAAAAAGGCAAGTTTTTCTGGAGGGGGGCAGAAGAGAGTCTTCTCCAACTAAGTGTACTCGATAGACACCATTTCTTGTGATTAGTGACTAAAGACCTTGAGGAGGTCAAAGACACACCTATTTCTACTCATTGGAATGGAAACAACAGATACCAGTATGGTATAATGCTTTAATTTTAAAGCTACCATGGAAACAAAATATAAAATGTGTGTCCAAAAGGTGGTGCTATTTGATCTTCCACAGCTGCCTTCAGGTTAGTGGCCCTCAAGGCTTATGTCCTGACAGATTGTGATGTCCCTTGGCTGACTTTGTCTACTCCATCAGCTAAGCTGATCCTCAGAGGGGCACGTGGCTTGATCCAACTCCTGGCTTTTTGCCTGGTGGGAGCTTAGCCAAAGAGACTGAAAGGAGACCCTGTAAGTGTGATTGAGTAGACAGATAATTGAGGAGCCTAACAAATGCCCCCTTTCTCTCTTTGCACAATAGTTGTCAAGGGAGGGGGAGCCCTGATACATTTCAGAAATACTGTTAATTTGTTAGCCAGGGGACCCTTTGAGGGTCCAAATCTGTATGTGTTTTTTTTTTTTTTTTTTAATTATGTTATTATGAATGGTCCAACATTTGCTCCTGGTCATGCTTTTCTTGGATGAGGTCAGGCTAGGTCTTTTTCTAAGGAACTTTGAGGGAACACTGTTTGCAAGAATACTTAAGTCAGAGTAGTGTTTACTTAACTTAATTAATGACATGTAGGGGCCCTCTTTATTAGAAAGGCACTTGGCTTTTTGGAGAGATTGCTGCAGCCTCAGCTGGCAGCACATGTGGCTCTTTCCTGAGCCAAATTCACTGTGGGCTAAGATTAGTTTGAATGGGAATAAAAAATGGAAAACTAAGATGTGTAGGATTCTTCTCTGCTGTCTCTCTGAGGGCTAGCTTTTCTATTGAAATAGCAGAAGTAACAGGAACATTTTCAAAGGAGATCTGATTGAAAGCGTAACTTCTGTTTCATAGGTAGTTCTACATCTTAGACCTGTGCAAAGTATGTGTCAGTATTTTTTCTGGGGAGGGAGGAGTGTTCCAATAAACTTTTGCTTAAAAGTCATTTTGAACATAATGCTCACATGTCTTTCTATTTAATACATCACCTTTGACTTGAGGTACTTCTTTTATGTTCATTAGCTCATTTAGAGTTGTATAACCTTTCAGGGTAATTCTTATCCTCTATTTTGTAGATGAGATATGGGCTCAGGGAAGTTTTGAAGAAGGGCTGATGTTTTTTAACTCACTATACTTTAGGCCAAAGTCTTCAGCCTAAAAGTAACACATTCTCTTAATTGTGTCAAATTTAATATTATTCACCTCAAAGTTATATCTTTTTCTTTTCTTTTTTAACTTAATAGGCAGGGTCTCACAGCCCAGGTTGATCTATTAACTCCTTATATAAGGCTAATCTGGAACTTCTGATCATCTGGGCACTATCTTCCTTCCTAGTTCTGTTATGTACCATGATGCCTAGTTTTATGTGGTGCCGAGGACTGAACAAAGGGCTTTACCCATGCAAAGCAAGTGCTCTACCAACAGACCTACACCTCCAGCCTCATAACCTTTGTAAGTTAGGTATATTACAACAACAGATGACCACTTAAAATCTTAGGGTTTCACCTGAAACAGGAGAATAAAGTTTTTATAGTGATGGGCAGGGTCAGCAGGGAAAGCAAACTCAGGTTATTAAGGAAAACTGTGGTTTCTGCCCTTTTAGAGAAATTATTCTATATGGAGGACCTATATTTTTCCTCATAGAAGTCCTTATAGATAATTAATCTGCATGCTTTCTGGTGGAGGTAGGGATATAGGTAGGAAGGGGCTGTGCGGCTGAGAAGGGAAGTCTGACTGCTTAGGTACTCTAACTTTGGGAGATTAAAAAATGAATTACCAACTCAATTCAATATTGTATATACAAATAAGTATTAGGTTTTCTGTGTGTATTTGTGGCATAGTGATAAAACTGTTTTAAAAAGGAACCCAGTAATTTATAATGGACTCAGTATGAAGCCACTGTACCATCCTGTCTTTCAGGAAGTAAGTGGTCCATGGCAGACCCTTCAGTCCCAGGAGCCTCCACAGATTTACCTGATCCTTGGCCCACATGATGCTGTTCCATGACAGCACAGGAGGTTTTACATTGATTAAGTACAGCCTGAGACAGATTGTGAGGGTGAAGGCACTGTATACAGTTCCTGTGAAGGGAATGTGAAAGGATTACTACTTTAAAAAGGTAGTAGACTGATATTTTCCATGAAAAAGAAAACGACAAAACAACAAAGAACAGACATATTTCGATTAGATCCATTAAAAAAAATACCCAATCAGTAAGGCCTGGTGGCCCAAGCCAGTAATTCCAACTACACAAAAGGTTTGCAGGAGGATTATAAATTCTAGGGCTGCCTGGGGTACGGAGTAAATTCAAAGCCAACACTTTCACAAAAGTAAAAAAAAAAAAACAGGAAAACAAAACAAAAAAAGCCCGTTTTCTAACATCTGTGAGTATGTGAGACTTGGATTCACTCCCTACTCACAAATAAATAAATAATAAACCTCATGATTATATTAAAAATTTAAATTTCTAAATGACTTAAATAGCTTAATGTGGATATTTTTAAAATTTTCACTTGTGCTATTGATCTGAGAAAGTAAACGTTTTAAAAACTTGAACAAGTGAACTAGAGAAAATATGACATTTACACAGGCGCTCTTTGAGCAAGTCTCAGATTGTTATTGGAAAACAGTTTTCACACATAACATCGCTGTCATGTAACACATGGCTTTCCATTTGTGCATCCCCTGAGTGCTTCAGAGCCACAGTGATTTTTTTCTGTTAAACATTAAGATATTTAATCCGGTTGCGGTCACATTTACCCACTGACTGCCATGCATCGAGTGCCGGCTTTATTTTATTTATCTCTACAAAAATCATTTCATTCTTTCACAAACTAAAGCATGATATTAGTCTTATTTGTAAACGGAGCTGCAGAGAGTATTAACAACTTATTGTATATCACACAGCTAGTCTTTATTTTCAAAAAATTTATTTAAAGAAAAAAAAAACAAACTAGTTACTTTATGTAGATTTGTTCTGATTCTTCCAAAGCAACTTACTAGCCAAAGATGAGAATTTCAGTATACTAATTCCTAAAATGACTCACTCAGGTTTATTCTTGTTATTATTATTATTGCATTATATTAACTGAGGATCAAATAACTAAGATTAAATAAGGTAAAATAAAGAACAAAAACAGCTGTCAGCAAGGATTGCTTTGTTAATATTGGAAAGAGAATCCTACCAGTTTTCGCTGCAGGATAGATGGCAGGTCGGGCAGTGCTCGCAGAGGCGGCCAATGCTCCTGGGATCAGCACACTCACACCTGCCACACACACAGGTGCCTCTGCCACTGCAAACTTGGCCCTTGGAATTGACACAGTGCTGTGCTGAGGCTGATGGACACTGGCACCGATCCCCTTCCCAGCCATTAAAGCACTGGCATCTGCCACCTTCACATTCTCCATGCCCTGCAGCAAAGACACACCAGGATCAAGACTACCAGGCCCACTAACTTGGTAAGGTTTCTCCCATTTTCCTGAGACACTTAGCAGTCCAATGAATGGAAAGAATATCAGTTTCTACTTGTTTTGAGAAAGCAATGCCAGGATTTAGAAGTGTTTAATTTTAAAAGCTGTTCTATTGTAGATATTCCCCCTGCTAATATATTATGCTAACATATATGTAAAGAAGCCCCTATTTTGGTAGTTTCCCAATTGCTTAACACCATTGTTCTTTCAAGTTTTAAATTAAAAATATATAAATATAATGAAGCTATACAGGGTGACTTGAAGTCAGCAAAGTAAATATTTGATCAATGGCTTCTACAGTCCACTCTGTTCACTGTAGCTAGGGGCCTAGGAAAGCTTGTCAGGATGGCGGGACTACTTTTCTAGTGCTTCTATGTATTTGGACATGGTAAAAAACAGGTCTTCTGAGAAGCTGAAACAATGCACATTATCTTCATAACATCCTGCAGGAGGTTAGCAGGGCAGACTTAATCTGTGCAATGAGCTGTTACTAGTTGGTCACAATGGGAAGGAGAAAAGAATTTGTGTATGTGGGGACATGCAGACAATTAAGTTGAGAAAATCTTGGGTACACATTATTAAATGGATTTTAAACTATAGAAAGTATCCAAAATTTAGTATGCCAATGTGAAGCAGTAGTCTTGAAAAGGAGATACATTTTATATTTATATAGTATTTATCAACCTTGACTATAGAACATCCTTTCCTTTTTTCCTTTTATGCTTTTTATCTCCTTGTACTTCCTCTCTTTTTCCTCCCTTTCTTCCCTTCTTTCCCTTCTTGCATTGCTGAATACCTCACATATTAATTGTTTGTAGAGCCTACTTCTGGATTAGCTCAATTTGCTAAGTTCAAAACTAATAAGGTCCAGTCAAAGAAATGTCTACTGCATCCCACTCCCTGATGAGGCTGAGTCCTATCTAGCTGACCTTTGAACATGAGTTTTCATTCCCTAGGGAAAAGTGGTAGGGGAAATGGGTGTCAGTCCTGTAGCTTGCACTAACACAAGCAATTCAGAGCAGATTCTCAGTTGCTTTTCCCTGTGTGTGATGTGTGGTCACAACCATATAGACAAGGTCAATACATCAATTTTTGAGATTATACAGCAGAACCTCAGATTCTCAATTATACGAAACTGCTTTGAGAGACAGTTCTATTGACTGATACCAGGAAGTTCATTCTCTTTTTGCCTGTAAAATATTTATGTTCCCTGTCAAATATAATAGAAAACTGCCAGTTTATTATGAAGTCATATTCCTTCATATTCACAGTTTTGGTTACAGCTGAATAAATGTCTGAAACACAGAGCATTTTGTGTATATAATAGAATAAAAAGATGACTTGTAATAGTGCTATTTTGTCATTTACAAGTTTTCTGCCTACATTTTATAGGTTCTAATTTCCATACAGTATGACAGTGAAATATTTCCATTTTCCAATCATTTAACAGATACTTCCTTACTAAATGCATTGACCAAAAAAGGGATCTTTATGATAAGCAAACTTGGCATTTCATGGAAAAACAGGGAATTCAAACGACAGATACTTTAATTTATTTTCAAGTGATATTTGGTTTTATTTTTCAAATGCTGCATAGGTTTTTCTGGACCGAACAAGTAGATAGCAGTGAAGTGAATTGGCCAAAAAGTAATCTTGATATTTTTATCTTATCATATATCATTGCAAAATCTGGTCTGTGTGTGGCCAAAGGAATGGATCTTCAGGATTACTTAACAGTCCAGTACTTTCTAAAGAATGCTGTCTTTTGTTCATTCTGTTGCTGGTGGTTTTCCAAAAATAAACTGGCGAGGTTTAAATGACTGCCGACTTATAATACCATCTACAATGATGCTTTAAGAATTTTCCAGTGAATAGAATTATATTTTTATAGCTCATTTCCCCTCATCCTCATAGAAATAAAACCCTCTAAGCAAGCAGGAGGGGGCCACTTGCTAGAATGAGTCAGACCTTTCTAGGAGAGTACTCCCATTATTCTAGGGAGCATGTCAGCCATCACCAGTAACTTCTTTTTCTGGTGTAAATCTTTCCAAGGTCAAGAGATATATGAGATTCTTATTTAATTTAAGCTTTTGATTTAAAAATATAGCCCTGTACTTAAGCTAAGAATATAAACATAATCTTGCTATGACCTAATTTCACAGAGTATGAGGCTTTGAACTTTGATTTGGGGTTGAGTGGCAGTTATTTCATCATACCAGATTTAAAGATACTCGAGTGTATATGCTAATATAGTTGTGATGAGTTCAAAACTCACCAGCACACAGGTTTCCATGGTGATATGGGCAAGAAAAGTCATCTTTTTCACAGTATTTGCCATACACTCTTCCAAGCTTTGTTTTGTGACATAAACATTTCCCACAGATGCAAACTCCTCGGCCGCTGCACACAGGTTGATCTTCCTGTGACTTGCAAGTCTCAGAAAGAAACTGGTCTTCATTAAAATGACATTTGCCATCGTCACACTGCAGACACTTGGGATCCTGGGTAGCTTCAGCACACTGTTCTTTGCGTCCTCTGTGACTCTCACACTGGCAGCTGCAGCTTCTGTGTATGTGAACTTTAGTGGTTTCATTAAAGCCAATAGGTTTGATTATTGCATAGTTTTTTCCTCCTGTGACATCACATGTTTTCATCACAACTGTTATATTGAAAAGAACCTAAATTTCAGAAGAAAAAAGGAAATTTATTTATACCTTTTGATAAAGATAATATTTTCAGCAATATTTGAATAAACAATGGAATCTTAGAGACACAATGTTTACAAATCACACATACAGTCTCATATGTAAGTGTAGAACCCCCCCCCTTTAATCCCATTTTTATTTAACTGATTAATTAGAATTGAAGAAAGCAATAATTGCTAATGGTCTGTAAATTACCATGAGTCCGTTTGTCCTCAAGTATTTATGGCACCAGATTTCATAGAAAACCTGGTGAAACAATGTTTTATTTTGTGAATTGGAAACATGGGGTTAGTGACATTTGGCATTAGGAACATTTGGCCAAAGTAACAAGTTTCTACTCTTCTAGTTCAGAACCCTGAGGTATTCATATGGACAATTTTATTTATTTATATTCTATTTTCTAGAGGTCAAAGAAAAGGCCCAGACTTGATCTTTAGCATATACAGATTGTCAGTGGAGGAAAATATGATGCTGTCTCTGATGTTACTCAAGAGATAGAGGCTTAGGTCTTATTCTCCGATTTCAAGATTTCAAGACAGAGTCACTCTGGTGTTGCAGTGGCAAAGTCATTCCAAAACTAAAAAATGAACTGGCAAGAATTAATTATTTCCCCCCTTGAACTAAAGTTTATTTGCCTGACAAATCTTTCCTTGTTCTTTACTTCTTTGTTTTTCTATAACATTATTGATTTAATGTCTGTATTTTCTGACTCTCCATCTTCAGATGCTTTGGCAAATCAGAAAGTTTATACACACATACAGTTATATGTGCATATATATTTTAAACAGAAAACCACTTTAATAATTAAGTTCCAACATTAAAATAATGTTTGCTGGGCATTTAAATTGGAAGTTATGTAGCATGAAATAAGACCTACACTTAGGCTTCCATGTGCAAGGCATTTGAGTTGGATTTATTGCATTAAAATCAGTGTGGTTGGCTTCAGTTTGTATTCAAATTGCTTATACCTCTAAGAATTTTAAGGATTCACAGATGTGTAGGATGATGTGGTCATTGCTATTATGACTAGTAGAAGAAAACTTAGGGCTTCTACAATTAAGAGACCAGTTGACTGCTCCCAAGAGTCAAACTGTTTATACAACTTAATTGAAAGAGGATATAGACAAGGAAAAAAATGTAGGTAGGAAGGAAAATCATTGGTATAAGTGAGAGAGGTTCGGTAGACTTACTTTATTTTTTAGAAGTTAGTTTAGGGTTATCTTGATACAAAAAAACTATTCTCTAGCAGAAAGCAAATTTGTATTATATAAACTAGTGTATGATGTCTTTTGAACAATATCCCAGGGATAATTATAGAGGAAACTACAGAATTAAAAGCCTGAGGTAATTAAAAAAAAAGATACTCGGCTTCTGGGTACAAATCATACCACCCACAGCTTCTAAAGTTCCCACAAGGAAAAAATTCCTAAGTAAAGAGGAAGAAATATTCTCTTTGACTAAGATTTAGGACTTTCTGTTTCTTTGATGACCCCTCCTCAACAAAAACAAGGATGTAATTAAAGTAAGTAACAAAATCACTGAAGCTGAGGGTGAGAAGGAAGAAAGGTTAGTTTTGTTTTCACCCAGGTACAGTTGAAGTAAGTGATGTTAGAGAGGGGACACCCCACCAGCCCAGGACCCTGCTGAGAGCTCATTCTGTGTGCTGCACTCTCCTGTGGCAGTTTTTGGATAATCACCATCTCATCTGGTCCTGTCTCCTGATAATGCTGAAGCCTGGAGTTCTCTTGGCATCTCAACTCATTCTAGTTATTATATAAATGGTGTCACCTCTGCGATCTGACTGCTTTAAACAAATTTGTTTATCTCATCCTGAGGGCATCACATAGTGAAAAATTTTGGAATCAGCTTTTATCAATTGTCCCATTCTTTCCTGTGGTTGCTTTCAATTTCACACTCTGAGAATGAGCAGATTTAAAAATAAAAAAGGCTTTGTCACTATTATAACTACAAATACTGCTTGCTTAAAAGGATACAATTTCCTCATTAGACCAATTGTGCCACAAATTTATCGCTACTAGTATATAATAATTACTTAACACAATGCATAATTATTTTAACTTAAAAATTGAGAGAATAGTCAATTAAGAAGAAACTTTGAGAAGCAAGGCTACTTTAAAGTTTAAACAAGACTTTTGTAGTTAGTAGTAAAGTTTTTAGAATAGTTTGATTTTTTTCATGAGAAGACACACCAATTTATCTTAAACAAGAAAAACACATTGCCACATACTTCGTCATTGCTTGTCACATTTCCACATCCAACTGTGCCTGGCTTTCTGGCCCCATCTGGACAGATGGCAGTGATGTTAAAATAGACACCGTGTACCTGGTTTTCCATCTGTACTTTTACTTCTGAAATGAGTTTCTGCAGAGACATTGGTTTTTAATTACACACTGCAGTAGTTTCTAGTATAAAACAGCAAAGCAGACTTATGCTCATTATGTCATTTTAGATTTAATATTTAACTGAACCCGAGTCTATCTCTGGAAAAAATGAAATTGGTGTCTCCTTGTAACAACCCGACTATATTTAAAACATGCAAGAAATACTGAATGATCAGCTGTGTTTAAAATGGTTTGATATTTCCGAAGTTCTATGATAACACATTTTAATTACTTTAGAAATATTTGTCTGAGCCAGTGCTGCAACGATAATCTTTCAAAAATCATACTGCTGATATTTAATGATGAAACTTAAAGAAACATCATAATAAGTGATCTTTGACAATTTACAGCAAGGAACATGGTTTTGACAAAAAGAAACTTGAATTATCCAAACCATTTGACTATCACGAAAAGCTAGTGTCTTATAAACACAAAGTTGAAACACACAGTTTTGTGGGGGTAGCATTTTTAAACTGTGGCCATGCACAGGAATCACTGGCCAAACACTGTCATATCAGGTTCTCTAAAAAGGATGTAGAGTTTCTATCAAGTCTCCATGCTTACCTGCATCCATAATGTTGGTTCCAAGCTTTAATTCTAAAGCAGGGCTTCTTACAGGGTATGAAACCATGTGCATATTTATACAGTCATATTGGTAGCTCCTGGATCATGATGGCAGGAGAGAGAGGCGCTGTGCTGGGCCAGTACCTCAGCCCATAGTACATGCATGCATGTCCTTTAAATGGAGGGTCTTTGGTATGCCAGTTGAAAAGCCCTCCAGAACAGTACTCACTTCCTCTGTCTTTATGGAAACCTTGTTCACCTATATTGGCTATTGGGCCTTTACTGACCTTTACCCATCCCTCTCTGATTAACAGGCTTTGGATAGACTAATTGAAGAGTCTAGTAAGCATAAACCAGTGCTGTTGGGCTGCTCCCTTGTGCCTGCCCTACTTTCTTCATAAAAACACGCTTTCCTACACAGTAAAAGGATTTGCACCATGGAATTGCACCATCGAGGCTTTCCCCAGAGTCTGTTTCTTGAGTTCATGACTCTGCACAGCTTACTCCCTTGGGAACTCTGCACCCACAAAACCCCACACATTCATTCATGGGCTCATTCAGTAAACATCTACTGCATGATGTCATACATTGGGCACACACTAAGTTCTTCCATCTTCTTCCAAGTTCTTCCAAGTTCTTCCACACTAAGTTCCAAAGTTCTTTCAGTTCCAAAGGATACAGCTACTTTAAATATATCCTTTAGATACATGTGCATTTGGTCACATAAATTTGAGCCTGGAACATGCAAAAACCACATACTTATACTTGAAAACAGAAAGAACAGAAACATGAAATATGCAGTTATGCAAGGAGAGTTGGTCATAGCATATAGAGGAAAAAACTTCCAGTGGCTTCTAATTCTTTAATTAAGTAATTTTACTTCCTCAACAGTATCTTTGATAAGGAGATTCGTACTCAATGGTGAATAATTGGTCATGAAATTCTGATAGCATGACCTCAAAAGAAGATGCTCTCCTCAAGTTCATAAATATTATTCGAGTAGGCAGGACTTCTTCAGATACATAAACACACACACACACACACACACACACACACACACTCTTACTTTCTTCTCCCCAAGAGCTCGTATACTGCAATATCAAATAATTTTGGCAAACTAGAAGAAACTTCCAAGGTTGTAAACTAATGTGGATATGTATTTTTTGTCAGGTCAGGACATAGTAGCATACTCAGCATGCCGTGCTGGCTATTCCTCTAAGATCTTAAAGCAGTTGCAACAATGTCTTTGAAGTATCATGTGAAGACAAATTTCTACAATATTTTCCATTTTGGGCTTTGGAAATCAAGATTTTGGTGGATTGTTAAACTTCACCTTTCCTGTCTAAGAGGAAAAGTGCTTCTTTTAGGAAACATGTTAGGAAAGATACTATTTTATATATAAGAAGTGTTGGGACAGTTGCTATTTGCCTGTTCCTAATGTATAAAACTTCAATGAATTGTGAATTGTTTATATTGGGCATTGAAAACCAAATACAACTCTAAAATAATTTTGAAAACATATGCTCATAGAAGTAATAATAACAGACTCTTAAGGAGATTACTTTAGCAAAAGTCAGTTTTTTGTTGAGTTCACTAATATTCTTCCACTGAAAGGTTATATAGAGCCACAGTGGTTAAGGTATCACATATTGCACAAGGCAAAGAACAGAAGGCCAAACAGTGCTGTCTGCTTTTACTATTTTGACACAATGTTGCACACTTAGCTTCTTGTCTCATTTTTATTAAGTCTGACACAAAGGTTAAAAAAAAAAACTAGATAATACCATAGTTTGTACTTATAAACCTAAGGCAAAAGAGGAGCCTGAGGCTGCAGGATCAGGAGTCTAAGGCTAGACTGCACTTTTCCAATAAAGAAACAAAAGAAGCTAACTTCTATATTTTGGGATAGTGAAATGGAGGTTTACTATAGGAATTGAAAGGACTAATTGCACAGACTCTCCTTTCATTTGGATGACTCAAGAACAAACTAACAATAGGAATGAAATGTGGATATGTTTTCCTTTTCTTAATACAAAATTCCAT
This sequence comes from Cricetomys ansorgei, assembly GCA_026225945.1. Lineage (NCBI taxonomy): Eukaryota > Metazoa > Chordata > Mammalia > Rodentia > Nesomyidae > Cricetomys > Cricetomys ansorgei. The sequence goes on from JAMJFZ010001719.1 coordinate 76,437, forward strand.
AGATCTAATACATTTTATAAATGTGTATGAACATTTTGCTTGCATGAATGTAAGTGCACCATGGGTGTACGGTGTCAGTGGAGGCTAGAAAGGGGCAATGGATCTCCTGGCACTGTAGTTAGAAATGGTTATGAGCCACCATGTGGGTGCTGAGAATCGAACCTTCAACCTTTGGAAGAGCAGCTAATGTTCTTAACCAGTGAACCATCTCTCCAGACGTAGAATCTAACTTTTTTTTTATGATAGTGAGAAATGTAATTTAGGATATTCTTGTTCATTTCATTCTATGTAATTTTCAAACATTAAAAAACACTCCGCAAATACAAATCTAGCAAGATTTATTTTCTTTAAAGAAGAATATGTTTGAACAGTTTCATCATCTTCTGTCCTGTGTCTGCTTCTTGACTTCAGCCTTTGAACTCAAGTTCCAAGCAGGTGCTGCCAGAAGACAATTAACAAAGCAGCCTAAGGGTTTTCACAGCTCTGTGCTCTCTCAGCATTTGAATTCTACATGCCAGTCAAGCAGGCAGGCAGAAAATCTGGAGAAGTTAGACTTTATAACTGGCCCATAAATCCATGGAAGAATAAAGAATAGTTTTTGATACCCTATTTAAAAAATTAAAGAAAAAAAGATAAACGAGCCATATTACACAGCTGGAAGCAGCTGAGGCGTGGAGGAATAACAGGAATTTCACTCTAATGCCTTTGCTTATTGGCCATGTGAACATGGTTAATTCGTTTACTTCTTTGTTCCTACACATTTACAATGGGATTATTAATTGCTGCCTGATAGATCAAGTGTGCAGATTAAGTGAAGTCATGCATAAAAAGTGACTGACATGAAAATAAAAGACAGTATTAGCACATTTTAATAGAGCTTTTTAATGCAGGCGTGATTCAGTTTGAGAGGCCAGATTTTCCCTTAAAACTTCATGCATCTAATGTCAAAACTGATAGAAGAGAAAGCCTTGAGTGCATTGGCACAGGAGAAAACTTCCTGAATAGAACACCAGTGGCTCAGGCACTAAGATCAGTGATTAATAAATGTGACCTGATGAAACTGAAAAGCTTCTGTAAGGCAAAGGACACTGTCAATAAGCCAAAACGGCAGCCTACAGAATGGCAAAATTCTTGACCACCTCCACTTTCCATAGAGGCCTAATATCCAAAATATATAAATAAAGAACTCAAGAAATTAGATGTCAACAAAACAAATAACTCAATTAAAAAAATGGGGTGAAGAGCTAAATAAAGAATTCTCAAAAGAGGAAACTCAAATGTCTGAGAAACACTTAAAGAAATGTTCAACATCCTTAGCCATCTGGGAAATGCAAATCCAAACCACTTTGAGATTCTATCTTACAATTGACAGAATGGCTAAGATCAAGAACTCAAATAACAGTTCATGTTGACAAAGATGTGGAGAAAGAGGAAAACTCCTACATTGCTGGTAGGAGTGAAAACTTGTAAAGCCATTGTAGAAATCAATATTCCTCAGTAAATTTGAAATCAACTTTACTTCAAGACCAAGTTATACCACTCCTGAGCATATACCTAAAAGACATTCCATCGTACCACAAAGACACTGGCTCAACTATATTTATGGGAGCTTTGTTCATAATAGCCAGAAACTGGAAACAACCTAGACACCCCTCAACAGAAGAATGGATAAAGAAACTGTGGAACAACTACGCAATGGAGTACTACTCAGCTATTAAAAAATGACTGCATGAATTTTGCAGGGAAATGGAAGGGACTAGAAAAAAAATCATCCTGAATTCTCATTCAGTTCCAGAAAGAAAAACATGATTAATGTCTAGCCCAATTCTCAACAGGATTCCCACAGTAGCTGAAGGGAGCAGATGCAGAGGCCCAGGGCCAAACAAAATGCAGCGCTTGGGGAATACCACAGAAGTGGAGGAAGGATTGCTGGGACCAGAGAGGTTGAAGACACCAGTAGAACAGACCCCATGGAATCAACTGACCAGTACTCTTAGGGGTTCACAGAGCCTTAAGCAGCAGAAATGGAACCTGCTGGGTCTCCCAAATATGTCTTGAGGCTGCCTGGCTTGGTGTACATACAAAACTCATACAGACTGGAATAGGAATGCTTGTCCTTGAACCTTTTGCCTGCCCTTGAGTACCTTGTCCCCTACTGAGTTGCCTAGTCCAACCTTGAAGTAGGGTATTGTGCTTGACCCTGTTTCATCTTGTCATGCCATGCCTGGTAAGACTGCTCTTTTTTGGGGAGAGGTGAGGTGAGAGTGGGAAGATCTGGAGTAGATCTGGGAGATAGGGAAGATTGGGGGCGGTGCTGGAGGGATGAATGGGGGTGGGGGGGGTGGGGGGAGGTGGGTGGAAGGGTGTTGGAGTTCAATATGATGAGAGAAGAAAAAATTCTAAAATAAAATAAGAATCTGAAAATAAATAGCTACTTCCTTGTTTGTTATAGCAACAGTGATTTCTATCTAATGTATCCTTTCCCTGCCATATGGAACTAGAAATGCAATGGTTGAAGCTTTATTTCTGAGATTTTAAAGAAAACTCTTAAATAGTCTTTCCTTTAACATCTGGGCCAGGCAGAGAGAACATTTCAATAAATATGTAAATAATGAACTATTCACTCAAAACTTTATAAGCTGTGATATTGTTGAAAGGATACAGACAATGTTTCTGATGGCTGAAAAAGGCAAAAATCAAATTCATGTAAAATACTAGTATGACTGACAGTGTTCACAGCTCAATAGTTTAAGACTCAGCAGAAACAGTTTCTGTTTCATTTTTCCTTCGCATGTATGGCATTTAGAAGATGTTCTGCACCCTCAGCAATATCCTTCCAAAGAGATTAATGAAATAATAGAACTATGAAATAAATCAATAGGAAAATATGTCTTGGAGTCACTGGACTAGATGATTTAGGCTGGGAGAAGGTTGAGCATAGGGTATGATGAACAAGTAGCTTAATAAATCAAGTGAAGAACTCGCAAAAGAAAAAATTCATGCATCTATTCTTTACAAGACTGATGCCAACATACAACCAATGATCCAAGAGAACATCTGGGAAAGTGAAACTTTGGCTTAACGGTTTTGATAAAAGTAGTAATTGGCTGAGCACTGCAATGACTGATCATGGAGACCTTTACGAAGCCCCCTTAGCAATTGCTGTATCCCAGAGCGTCCATTTACCTCTGAAGGTTGTTCTTTACATAATCAGCATGGTAGTTTTTTGTTTTGTTTTGTTTTTTTTTGTTAAATTTTTGATGTACAAAACTCTGATTTTTTTTTTTTTTTTTGATAAGCTGGGTGACTCACTGAACATTCAATTTGGAAGAAATCTTAGATGGCTGGACCAATCTTAGTTCACCTGTCCATGGGACAAATGAGGCACAGACAACAGAAGTGACTCTCCCAAGCATCAACATCATTACTGGTTTGAGGTCCATCTAGGTTAATCCTTGCTCTAAATTCCCAATCTTATATTCTTTCTGTCACTCCTTACGAGATACAGCAGTACTGCTTTGTACCTTGCCACAGAAACGGGAGTAAAAGTTGACTTGGAGAAAATTATATAGGCTGTATATATACATACCTTGTAGGCTTCTACTACTAAATTATTGAGATTTGCAGCTTTGGATTCTATCTCACCAGCAATGGCGCCAGGCAGAAGGGGCAGAAGATCCTGCAAAACATATGAGTCACAAGTGCATAATATGACAGTAGCATGCAAACAGTGAGTAATCAAGACACTAAATGTTCTGTAGCTATCTGGAGAAAGTAAGCCATTACATGAATGAAGAAATATGACAACAAAATGCAAGCAAGCTAAAAGAGTTGCCAGTCCGTGGAACCTAGAAGCATCAGTGTGGTGTCTTGTGTACAATGACTATGTGTGTACATGTGACTTGTGCATCACCTGAATTCCAATTAAAGTTAGTTTTTACATTTCCTAAAATATTTTATACATGAAAAGAGTTCTGAGGACAAATAAATTGATGAGGTTCTGAGGTTGTTTCCTCAACTCAGATTCAAAATACACACTACAAATTATTCAGGATGAGCATGCAATGTGCAAATACTTTAACATTATTTAAGTAGCATTCCCAGTTCTCCTTTAGTTACTAAATTCTGTTCCCATGTAACATAG
>JAMJFZ010001720.1:0-22500 GCA_026225945.1 Cricetomys ansorgei
GGCATTCTCGCTGCCCTGTGTCTGACGTGGAGGTTGGGGGAAGCACCTGCGTGCTTCTGCTTGAGGTGACTCACTGCTCATGCAGATTCCTTTAGTGTAGCCGTCCACCCTTCTGCCTTCCGTACACCAGAATACCAAATCCGGGTGTCCCAACGTGGTTTTAAGAAGGGACATCTTCCCTTCTCCAAGCGATCCTCAATTGAAGTGTTTCTGTGGTAGCAGCAGGAAAGAACGACAAAAAGATGGTGATTGATTGCTTTCTATCAAACCTGGGAAGTATTTTTAGGATTTAGACCCCTTTTTTTGAAGGGTGTGCCCTTGGGCAGTAACAGACCTGTTAGCAATTCTTTTCTTCCAGTATAGGTCATGGATTTTATTTTCTTTCCTTCTGCCATACTTGGAATCCTCTTGATATAGACAAAGGGAAAAAAATTTTTTTTTGCACTTCCCTCTTTTCAGCTTAAAAAAAAAAAATCTTTATACTATCCTAAAACAATATTTTTTGTGTGTGTAAAATGTTTTTGTGATGATTGGAGAAAATGTTGATAGAAGTACATGAGTATACGATGAGAAAAGAAAACTAATTCTGTCACTCGACTTGCCAGATGTTTAGTTTATATCCTTCCAGATGCTTTTGCATTGATTTTATAAAAATACGGTATTTGCTCTTTAAAAAATATGCATTTGCTCTTTAAAAATAAATATTTATTTTATGTATGTGAATGGGTATTTTGCCTGTATGTAAGTCTGTGTACTTTGTGTGTTTCTCATGGTCCAAGGAGGTGTTGGGATTGGAGATAGAGATGGTTGTGTGAGTGCTGGGCACCAAACCCAGGTCCTCTACAAGAGCAGCCAGTGCTCTAACCCTTGAGCCATCTCTATACCTCTAAGCATTTGCTTTTTTTCCCTGTGGGCTTCACACACTGGCTTTTTTTTTTTTAAGCTATTTATATTTTTTTTGACAGCTTTGAACCTTAACTTTTAGGGTGAAATCCATTCATGTTGGAAAAACAATAGTTATTAAAGCCATGGTGTTGAAAGTTTTCCTCCTGTGTCTCTATCGTGATACTGTGAGATTTAAGAAATCAACAGACATGGTATGACCTGTGAGGCTTAACTTCTTAAACTGTCAAGGCAGCAAGTACAGTGGGGAATCTTAGGTAAGTTTTTCTTAGTAGTTTCCCTCATGTTAGTTTAGATATAGTCCTCAGTTACACCTTGCTCCAAATGCAGAGTAACTGTTAGCACCCCATCCATGAGGTCCTGAAGAAACTTACTTCACACCACACACTTAAGGTACCTTATTAACATTGGGGTTTAGGTATGTGCCATCTGTTTTCTTGTTGTTTTGTTTTTAACCACTGACACCAAAGGAGCCTGTCCTGAAAGGAGATTCCTCTTCACCCCAGCTTCAAAGGCTAAGTACCATGAAATATCCTAAATCTGCTAATGCCAGTTTGGGCTGATGTCTCATAAGCTTTCCTAAGGCCTATAAATCTCTACTGTCATTCATTATTTCCTGAGTAATTAATTCCAGGTGCTTACAACTCGCTGTGACTTGGTTCTTTTTTAAAATTTTGACAGGTCTTTAAGATTAATTTTTTTTGTGTGTATGTCTGTGTTTCTGCCTATATGAAATATGCACATGAGTGTGTGTGTGTGTGTGTGCATGCGTGTGCGCAAGCCAGAGGAAGCCAGAAGAGGGCATTGAATTCCCTAGTGCTGGAGTTAAAGGTGGTTACGAGCCACCAGACAGGGGTACTAGGAACCAAACTGAGGTCCTCTGGATGAGCAGCAAGTACTCTTAATGGCTGAGCCATCTTTCCTGCCCCTTTAATTAAAAGGAATTATAGCACTCATTATGCATTCCCATATCAGGTGCCACCATACTTGCTAGACTATCTGTCAGGGCCAGCCTGGCAAGTCAGAAAGTACCTGAATGGGGAGTGGGACTGAAGGGCCTTACGAGGAGAGGGAAAAAGAGACACGAAGGGAAGGGAATAGACCAGACACACACAGCATCATTGAGCTCAGATGGAATGGAGCTAGCGTTTAATTTTTCTCTCAATTTTTAAACCCCTTCCCTCAAGAGGCTACGTGCAGTTACAGAAGTTAGAAAGATAATGATCACAAAGAATGCAGCATATCAGTCACATGAGAAAAACATCTCATTCTTTAGTTAATCCTAAACTTAAGACTTCCCTTTTCTCTGCCGGAGCAGGACTTTTATCCTGGGAGGTAACCTGTCTCAGGGAAGCTAATTGTTTACCCAGGGAAGTAGCTTCTCTAGATGGAGTTAGATGCCCATCTGGGACAATCATCTCACATGATAAAGCTGAAAGTTCAGCCGGAGAAGGGACACTCCTTCAGATAACCTTGACTTCCCCGAAACCAGCCTCTCTCAGGCAGTTATAATATTTTGTGACTCGGTTATGCTCAGATCTCCCAATAATGGAACTAGGCTATTTTAGCCAGAGGCTGACAGCAGAGTCTAGGCCCAGAGTCTGAAGGGCTCACCACAACTATCGCCATCTCTCAAGTGGTCAACTGAAATAACTTCCCGGTTTCTCTCCAACTTTGGGTGTTTATTGTGGGTTCCTCATATCACAACCTAAAGATTCCTTAAAATGTAAATTAGGTTGTGATACACACACACACACACACACACACACACAGCTGAAAGTGTTCCATTCAGACTAAAACCCTACCCTGGCATGGTGGCATACACCTTTAATCCCAGCACCCTTGGGAGGCAGAGGCAGGTGGAGGCCAGCGTGGTATCAGGCTTGCTAGGCACTTCCTACTTGCTTTTGCCTTCCTCTCTTACCATACTTTGTATCTGTATTCTACGTAGTCCTGTTTTCTGGAGCCTGGCCACGTCAGTATATTCCTGCTTTCCTTCACTTTTGCTGTGTCCGACACTAGTATTTGAGTTACTGCCTTAAGGCCTTTGCTCTGCCTGTACCCTGTGGCTTCAGTATTCTCCCGGTCTGCTTTAGCCAGTTCATTTCTGTCGTTCGGGTTGCAGTTCAGATGTTGGCTTTTCAAAGAATTTGTCGCATTTTTCTTTTTTATTTTATTCACAGTATTTACCACTACCTGGATTGCCTTAACTTAAATTTTTTTCTGCCCCTTCTGTTGATAGTTCTCTGAAATAGCATAATAGGAACTCTGTGACTGTTGGTTGGATGAATGGATGGGGACATGTCTTCTTAGTCCTGTTCTTTCTCAGAAGACCAATCTTCAGCAGCTTCGTATAGGACAGACTTAATTCTGTTTAATAATCCTCGGTGTTTAGGTCTAAGAGCATCCTTGTGGATCTATGGAACCTTGGAGAGGTGGGTTCCCAGAATATGTATCCTCCTCCACCCGACTTCCTTGTGGTGCTGCAAACTGAACCCAGCCCTTTCTGCATGGTAGGCAAGCACCCTACCACTGAGTTACACCCAGGTCTTGGCTGTAGCTTTTTGTTGTTCTTTGAGGTGGGGTTTATGTAGTCTAGGCTGGCCCTGGGGCCCGACTTGAACTTTTGAACCTAATGCTTCCACCAGGCTTTGGTTTTTGAGGCGGTGTCTTGGCTCCATAGCTAGGGCTGGCCTTGGTTAACTGGAGATCTTCCTGTCTCTCTTCCCCCACCCCAAGAGGCTTCCCCAGTATAATTACAGACATGAGCCACCACACCCAGCTCCAAATTTGCACTTTTAACAAAACCTTTGGGTGATTTTATTGTACGTTAAAATTTGAGAATGTTTCTTGGTCTTTTAATGTCTGTTTTTCTGGAAGATAGGTCTTTATCTGGTGGGAACGTGTGTTAGAGAAGGTTACTGTGCTAAATATTACTCTTACATGTTTCATGTAGCTGCAGAGCAACCTAGATATAAGTATCCCTGCCACATTTTATAAATGAAGACCCTGAGACATAGTGGGTGGTTGAAACCCAAGTCACTGCTTTCTCAGAGTGTCTTGCTATTTGTGAGCCACTGCATTTAGAACTGTATGCAGTGCTTTCAGTAGGCTGGACTATTTTTTATTAAGATTTATTTATTTTTATTTTATGCATATTGGTGTTTTGCTTGCATGTATGTATGCCACATACACGCAGTACTCACGGAGGTCAGAAGATAACATTGGATCCCCTGGAACTGGAGTTGTTGTCCACCACATGAGTGTTCGGCTCTCTTGAAAGAACAACCAGTACTCTTTACTGCTGAGCAATTTCTCCAGCCCCAGGCTATGTTTTGACTAAGGACAAGATAGTGTTTTCTTTCCTATTTGCCACCTACCTGAGAGATATTTTTTTATTTGCCTGAAGTTGGAGACTTAGGAGGCAATTTTGAGAAATACTCTAAGTGCGCCTCTATTTCTGTCTACTCAGGATGCTGAGGTAGGAGGACCATTCGAGACCAGTGTGGGCAGCATAGTGAGGCCTTGTCTCCAACAAAACAGAACAAAACAAACAGACAAAACGAAAACAAAAATCCCCCAACCTCCCAGGTCTTCTTGCTTTGTCCTGAGAGCTTACCAGGCTAGCTCAAAGTAAGTTGGGAGTATTTTCTTCCTCATCTATTACTTTATATTCCTCTGTCTTTGTTGAAAAGTCATTTATTTCTAGATTTGTTGATCTTGTGTCTGACTGTTTGGACTGCCTTAGGATAAGCATACACTCCAGAGAGTTCTCAGTGCAGGACCCCTTTGTAAATTAGGGAGAAAAGTTATGTTAGATTGCTGTGTTCATGTTTAAGGACTAGAGTTTTGAGTCGTCAGTCCTCTTTCAGCCTAGCTCTCTTGTGGAGACTTAGGTCACACATGTCCTTTTCCAGCTCTAGCCTCACTTGGGGACCTTGGGCTTCTATTAATAGCCACGTATTTCTCTCTCTAATTCATCTGCTTGTTATTGAAAACTTAAAATGGGCAGTAATGTTTAAAACCTACTGTGATGCACTGGAATGTTCTGTAATGCTCTCAGAGGTACTTGCATTTTCCTCGTCTCTTGTTTTTTGATTTATCACTTTTATGAGTATGGATGTTTTGCCTGCGTGTGTGTCTGTGCACCGTGTGAGTGCCTGGTGCTTGAGGACATCAGAAGAGGGCATCAGACCCCCTGGTACTGGATTACTGGTGGCTGTGAGGCTCCATGTGGGTGCTGTGAGTCAAAACTGGGAACTCCGGAAGAGCAGCCGATGCTCTTAACCTCTCAGCCGTCTCTCCCGCCAGTCCTAGGTTTTGTTTATTGTTTTTGTTTTTTGAGAGTGTCAATGTACCCCATGGTAGCCGCTCCCCTTGAGCTACGAGACAGACCACACTAACCGTGGTTTCAGCAGGCTTTATGTTATAATATTTTGAAAAAAAAGTCACTTGAAGTTTTCAGTTTATTCTGGGCATGAAAGCAGTTTGCATGCTTATAAATAATACCACGAAGAGCCATGTTTAGTTAACTCAAACTCTGAAGAGTTGTAGCAACCGGTTTAATTATAAAATAAGCCCCAGAGGGATGTGGTGGCATGTCTGTAATCTCAACACTCAGAGGGCAGACAAAGGCAAATCTCTGTTTTTGAGGTCAGCTTGATCTACATAGCAAGTTCCAGGCTAGCCAGAGCTACACAGGAAGACTGGGAAAAAATGTAATGGTAAACTAAATAAATAGAAAATAAACCATATTTAAAACACTTTAATGACTCGAAATTAATTGTAATTCAGCAAATCTAGGCGGTATGCATGTGCTTGGATGTGCCTCGAAAATCTATGTGAAAGTTTGTATTAGAAGCTGCTTCTGAAGAGAGGTCTTATCTTTGTTTTTGTTTTGATTTGTTTTTTTCCTGGAGTGGCAGGATGAATTATTTGAAATTTTAATTTGAAACATGTATTGTTTTAAAACCATCAACTCTGAAAACATGTATATTTTTCTATTAAACCATTTAGACGTATAGTGGAGCTTATACGCACATATTTGATAATATTTTTAATGGCAGTGCTTTTTTATTTTGGAGAAAGTTTTCCCCTGTTACTTATTTTCATACTGGGTTTTCATTTCCCTTTTTGCCTTTTAAAAAAATTTCGGTCAAAACACAGATGTGTCAGCTTTGTGCAAGTGCAGAGCAGAGCTGCTTCATGCTTGCCTGCGCTCCCTGACAGCATCGCACGGGTAGAACTCCCAAAGTGTCATGCCTAATGGTGCTTCTAATCAGTGTGGTGATTAGAAGTGGTGTGGGTGTGGGAAGCATGTTTGTGCTGAATATTCCAGAACTCTCCAGGTCAGGGTTTTGGTGGCTAGTGTCTTTTGTCTTACAGGACAGTTGGGTTTTTTGTTTGTTTGGTTGATTTGTTTTGTTTGTTTTTAAAAGATGTCTTCCTTTGTAGCCCTGGCTGGCCTGGAACTCACAGAGACCTGTTAGTGTCTGCCACCACCACTCCTAACTATATACACACACATATACACATTGGTTTTTTGAGACAGGGATTTTCTCTGTGTAGCCCTGACTGTCCTGGCACTCGCTCTGTAAACCAGGCTGGCCTCGAACTCACAGAGATCCACCTGCCTCTGTTGGGGTTAAAGGCGTGCACCACCACTGCAGGGCTTAGCTGTCTTTATATTTGGTATAATGAGCTCATTATTTCAGAGCTCACCTATAAATTGTAACACAGCGATTGAAAGCTACTTTATTAACATATGTATGTAATATATCCACTGTACTTATGGGTGTCTAGTGTGGGTATTTTTAAAGATTTGTTGAAATTTTTCTTTATTTGGAATATGACTAGTGGTCTATCTCCACTCTCTGTGTGCGTTTGTGTGTGTGCATGCATGTGTGTGCTTGTGTTTTGCTGGGGACCTAGGACTTTGTGCACAGTAAGCAGGTTTGGTCTATAGTTCTGCACTCCCAGGGTAGAACTCTTGAGGAGAAATTTTAAGAGCTATTTTAGAATTTGAAACTTTAATGATACTGAACATAAATAATAGTTAATTTAATTGAAACACTTATTTTGCCATTTATGGTAAATTTTACCCCTGTACCTTGACCACGTAGAGAGTAGAGAGATTCTGAGATTATACATGGATAAAGTATAGTGGAGAAAAGACAAGAAATCAGGGGGGCTTCAGTGTAGGTAGACATCTTTCTTCTCTTCCCTCCCATGCAAAAGAATAATATGCATGGTCCCCAGGAACATAGTGTAAAGCTGAGGGTCAGACATCTTCGACTGAGTTGACCCTGTGCATTCTCAGATAATAAAGGACTCTTAAAAATTCTCACTTGATCCATGCACATTCGTTTAAATAGTTTCAGTTATCAGTCTTGTTTTATGGATAAACCGGAGTCACCGAGGCTAAGTGATTTATTCCTCTCCATAATGCTAATAATTTGAACCCTATAAGACATTTTATGTGCTAATCTCTTGATGACTTGGTAAATTGTCTAAAGCAATTCCTGAAATAAGAATCAATTACAAGTAAGGATTAAAAAGTCACTTAGAAAAGGCACACCTTGTGCTAGAGAGATGGCTCAGCAGTTAAGGGCACTGGTTGCTTTTCCAGAGGACCTAGGGTCAATTCCCAGCACCCACATCACAACCTACAACTGTCTGTAACTCCAGTTCCAGGAGATCTGACACCCTCACACAATGCATATAAAATAAAATTAAGTAAATTATTTAAAAGGAAAAAAAAAAAAAGAAAAGAAAAGGTATACCTTTAATCCCAGCAGAGGCAGGCAGATCTCTGTGAATTCGAGACTGATCTACCAAGCAAGTTCCAGTATAGCCAGAGTTACACAGGGAAACCCTGTCCCAGAAAACCAGCCAAACAAACAAAAAAACTGAAAAAGAGGCAATGTTGAAAACACAGTATTATCCAGAATGTTTGTGTTTCCTCAAAGCGCATTTGAAACCTTGACTGACAACATGATAGTATTAGGAGGAAGCTCTGACACTCGTGACAGCCTGATGTGGTGGCACACAGCAGAAATCCCAGTGCTTTACTGTGGACACGGGCGGGCCAGCAGTTCAAGCAAGGCTTCCTTCTGTTACCTGAACAGTTGAAGGCCAGCCAGGGCTGCAGGAGGCCCTGCCTTAGCCCCTCTTCCTTCCCCTTCCCCCTCCCCCAAACAAAACCTTAAAAAGAAGCTTGTTGCTTTTAATGAGAACACAGCTGCTGTGAAAGAGACTTAGCTTCCAGAGCGTTGGCAGTTCTGCTTCGTAAGCCACCAGGCCAAGGTGTTGGCTGTAGCCTCCCAAACACACCAAGACCCAACTGGAAGCAAAAGTAGGGTGTTACTGCAACAAACACCCGAACTCGAAATGGCTGTGCACCTGTCCAGTGCATAGAAACTGGACTTTTTAAAGTGCACACTAGTAAGCTTCCATGTTCACAGATGCAACCTTCCGAGATGATTTTGGTGAGGGCTGAGGAGAGAGCTGTTGCCAGGCCTCATTCTTAGAGAATACTTCTCTGAGTAGTCATGCGCTCGGCCCGTTGGTGTGGAGAGGAGAGAGAAAGCGTGGCTGTGTTTGGGAGAGAACAAGGGTATGACCAGCCGGACGTTTCTTTCGTTTTTTTTTTTTTTTTTTTTTTTTTTGTACTGGGCATTGGATCTCTCAGGCTCCAGAGGATGGAAGATAGTGTGTTCTGTGGAAGCCTGCTCTTCACAGGTAGCAGTAAGCCCTGGTAGTTGCCACAAGTTCATATCTGTAGAACATTTTGTCTCAGGATGCGTCATATCCTGAGTCTGGCCCTTGCTTAGATGACATTCATTCAGGAGTCAGCCTCATGCTTAGCAGGTGCTGTACCGTTGAACTGCATTCCCAGCCTGATGATATTTAGGTAAGCTTTTGAATTTTAAAGTATTTTTAAATACGTAGAACCTTTGTCTGTGTGTATGTACACTGTGTAGGTGTGTGCATGTAGAGGCAGGTGCTCGCAGGGGCCAGAACAGGGTGTTAGATCCCGGGAGCTAAAGTTATGAACCATCCGATGTGGGTGCTAGGAACTGAACCTGGTTCTTTGGAAAAACAGTATGTGTGTTTAACCACTAAGCCATCTCTCCAGATCCTAGATCCTAGACCTTTTTTTTTTTTCATTTTTGGGAGGTGGCTGGGGTTGAACATGAGTGCAGCGATGCCTCTGTGGAGGTCAGAGGACAATTTGAGAAAGTCTGTTCTCTCCTCCTATGTGGTCTGAGGATCTGATCATCAATCTTGGCAGCAGGCACTTTACCCACTGAGCCAGCTGGGCCAGGACTTCAGGCTTTTGACTTAATACAGGGATAAGTATTGGGGGGCTATTAGATTAGAATGAGGTATTTTATATTTTAGAAGGATATGAATTTTGTGAATTTGGGGAGTGGGGAGAGGCGAAATGCTATGATCTCCTTCCTTCACATATTGAAATTTTACTCACAAGTGTAATGGTCCCAGGAGGTAGGGCCTTCAGGAGATGATTAGGTAATGAGGGCAGAGCCTTCACAGAAATGGTTACTGTCCTTGTAAAGGCGGCCCCGAGCTTGGCCTTTCTTGCCATTAGGTGATACAGTGGGAACATACCATTGATGTCCAGAGAACATGTCCCCTCCAGACACCAAGTCTGCCATTTATTTATGACCTCCTTGGGCCTTTGCACACACACATGGTCTACACACAGAGACAAACATACACATAAATAAAAATGCATGCTTTTAAATGACTAAGCCTAGTAGAAATAGGCTGGAAGGAAAGTAGTAGTGTGTGTGTTTGAGAGAGAAAGAGAGATTGTGTATACTTTGAGCTTTTTGCTGAAGTCGGATGAGTGAAGTAATTTGTAATATTTATACTTATTTGGGCTGTTATTTGTGTGCTGGTATGAACTGCATTGTATTAAGTAACTTTAGTAACTCAGCTCTTAGGGGCTTCCTCTCTGTTGTTCTGTAACTTCCTGTAAAGTCTTCTGCCTGTTCTTAGTGTCCCTAAGGATTTATTAGCTAAATCATTTTCAGGAAAGGAGAAATGAGAGAGACATGGGCTGGAGTTCCTCCCCGGTGTGCTGTGTGGTTTTGGGCAAGCACTGAAACTCTCAGGACCTTAGTTCCTTCCTCTTTGTTTTAGTTTTCTCTTTTGTTTTTTTCCGTTTTCTTTTCTTTCCCTTTTTCTTTTCGTTCCTTCCTTCCTTCTTTCGTTTTCCCTTCTTTCCTTCTTTTCTTTTCTCTCCCTACTCTTCCCTTCCCTTCCTTTCTTTTGAGACAGGGTCTTCCCATGTAGCCTTGGCTGGCCTGGAGCTCACTGTCACCCACATTGGCCGCCTTATAGGGATGAGGCACCATGCCCAGCTAGTTCTTTTTCTAACTAAGTAGATAAGGGCCCAGAGCTACAAGTCTGTTAATAGAGTGCTTGCCTGGTGTGCATGAGGTCCTAGGTTTGATCCCCAGCACACACCAACCTTACAATCCATGACTGTAATCCCAATAATCCCTCTACCGTGGGAAATAGAGGCAAAGAATCAGATGTACAAGGATAGCCTGGGCTACATAAGCCCTGCTCTCAAAAAAGAAAAGAAAGAAAGAAAAAGAAAAAAGAAAGCTGAGGTGCATGCTTCTAATGCAGTGCTCAGGGGGCAGAGGCAGGTAGACAGACCTCCGTGAATTTGAGACCAGTCTGTTCTACATAATGAGTTCCAAGCCAGCCAAGGCTATATAGTGGTATCTTGTCTTAAAATCAAAAACAAAAGTGGGAGAGAATTGCCATGATAGGACCACTTGTAAAGTTGCCATTTGTTGACTGTATACGTAAAACTTCGTATCCTCTACTCTGAATCTTTCTAAGTGGTGCCCTCTAGCACACCCTTTCTCCCACCTACCGTGCCGTTTCTCTGTATTCCCATTTACCATTTGCCTCTCTAAAAATAGGTGTTTATTGTCCTTTCCACCTGCTTCACTCTCGACCTTTTGAATGCTCTGAAAAGGGTACCTTTGGAGTTTTTGGTCTTTTTAAAATGTAAGACTATAAGTTGTTTTGTTTTAAACTGTGTTTATTTATGTCTGTGTCTAAGTTAGAACAGCTTGTGGGAGACCATTCTTCCACAAGATTGGTTCTGGGAATTGAATTCTGATTGTCAGGCTTGGTGATAAATATATTTAACTGCTAAACCACCTTAATGGCCCAGAGATAACTTGTTTTACCTGACCAGAGTGTTTGGAGAACTACAAGAAATCTGTAATTACAGTTGGTTGCTGTGATATAGGAGTCAGGGAGTTTTAACTCCTAGGCAAAAAGTAATTGTGATATTTCAGGTATATGTTGGTTTATTTTCAAAATTACCGAAATGTTTTTGGTACAGCTTTATCAATATTTACTTACTTATTTATGTATTGAGACAGGGTTCTCTGTTGTAGCTCTGGCTGTCCTGGAACTCCTCTGTAGGCCAGGCTGGCCTAGTACTCACAGAGACCCACCTGCCTCTGCCTCCAGAGCACTGGGATTAAAGGCGGCTCTGCCACCCCAGCTGCTGCTCCACGGCCACCATCATCATCACCTGGCTAGCTTTAGAAGTTTTAAACAGTAATGGATCAGCTCAGCATGACTCTGGTGCCTCCCCTTGCCCTCATGCCTGGTTCCCAGCAGCCATTCAAGTGTTGTTCCGAAGTGTGCTGTTAAGTTCTGGGAAGGCCACTGCTCGCTGTCTAACTTTTGTAGCGTTATGAGGTTGTCTCTGTAAGCTTATGACAGCCACAATTTGCATGATCGGCCCTAACTCTCAAACGGAGACAAGACTTCTTCTAGTATCCACACTGACTTCCTGTCCAAGGTCTGTCACATAAGATATTTGAGTGTGATCAAACTGCTTTCATATCTGGACCAGTTTTCCTCATGAGATGCCTGTAGCTCAGGCTGTCCTCAGCCCCACCGTGTAGCCAAAGGTCGTGACCTGGAGCTTCTTTTTCCTGCATGTGTGGATGCGTGTGGAAGCTAGAGGTCCATGAGGATTGTCTTCCTCAGATACAGTTCTGCCCGTGTGTGTGGGTGTGTGCATGAAGGTGCCCCTGGGATCATTGGATCAAGCTGGATTTATAGACAGTTATGAGCTGCCTGACGTAGGGGCTGAGAACAGAGCCATATATGCTCCTAACCACAGAGCAGCCACTCTCTAACTGTGCTTAGTATGTGCATTAAACTTTATCACGTGAGGTTTTTTTTTCATAGTTAAATAGAGTTTAATGTTTCCCTCTGTTTTAGACATCCACTGGGATCTTGAAATGTGTTCCCTGAAGACAGAATACTTTATTAACTCTAACCAATAAATTTACTGTTGACTGATCGAAGGATTCAGACAATTTAACATAGTCAGTGTAAGAAAATTGAGATGTCCCTAGAGATAATGGCTCTAATACAAGGTTTTCATCCTGGGGGGTTGAACAACCCTTTCACAGGGGTTGCCCAAGACCATCTGCATATATATATTTACGATTCATAACAGTAGCAAACTTATAGTTATGAAGTAGCAACAAAAATAATTTTATGGTTGGGGGTCACCACACCATGTGGAACTGTATTAAAGGGTCACAGCATTAGGAAAGTTGAGAACCACTGCTCTAGTAAGAGAAAGAAAGTTCCTCTCTAGGGTCTGGAGCTATAGCCCAGTAGTAGAGTACATAATACAAGTGTCTGGGCTCAATCCACATAATAAAAATAGGGGGGCTGGAGAGATGACTCGCCAATTCAGAGCACTTCCTGCAGGATTGGTGAAGACTGCAATTCGGATCCCATCACCCATCAACAAGCCCAGCATCTGGTATGTGTCCCAATTCTGAGGAGGGCAGAGACAAGAGGAATGCTATCACTAGCTGAAAAATGCAACTCAGATTCATGGAGAGATTCTCAAATGGATTAGGCAGAGTGCCAGAGGACACCTAAAGCCCTCTTGTGGCCTCTGCACATGGTACACATACAAATAAGTCTTTTTAAAAAATAAAAATAAAAAATTGGGCTGGAGAGATGCCTCAGCAGTTAGGAGCACTGACTGCTCTTCCAGAGGTCCTGAGTTCAATTCCCAGCATCCATATGGTGGCTCACAACCATCTATAATGGGATCAGATGCCCTCTTCTGGTATGCAGGTGTTTATGCAGATAAAGCACTCACAAATAAAATAAGTAAATCTTAAAGAATAAATAAATTAGATATTTTTGAAATCTTCAGAGCATACACATTTATGTAAATTCAGAAGACAGAACTTTTAAGAGACAAGACCTTGTTCTGCCTAGACTAGCCAGAACTCCTGGGCTCAAGTGATCCTTATCTCCTCAAATAACTGGGTCTGTAGGTTCATGCTCTTTTATCCCTCACTTCAGAAGAATTAAACTGTACAATGAGAAGTATCATTATTTCTGTCCCCTGGGTACATGGGCCATAGGTAACCAATTATGGAATGCCTTTAAATAACAAGACAGTAAGACTTGGGGCTATTTGTATTTATCTTTCCATAGGCAAGTATCCTTAAGTTATTAGTAAGGCACTGTGGCTAGGCATATGGGGCTTTTTGTTTGATTTAAATTTTTTAAACATCGTGTTCATGCACGTGTGCATACTTAGGTACATGTCATGGTGAAAGAGAACATTTGCAGGAGTCAGTTCTGTCCCTCCACCATGTGGGTCTTGTGAATGGAACTCAGGTCACCAGGCTTGGCAGCAGGTACCTTTACCGTCTGAGCCACCTTACCAACCCAGCATTTATTTATAAAAAGATTTATTTTACTTTTATTGAGGTGTGTGTATGCCGTGGAACTATGGGTCCCCCCCAGAGGCCAGAAATGCGCATCAAACCCCCTGGAGCTGGAGTTAGGAGAACCTCAACATGGGTGCTGGGAACCAAACTTGGGTCCTCTGGAAGAGCAGCAGGAACTCTTAACCACTGAACTGTCTCTCTACCCACCCAACATTCGGTTTTTCAGTAGTATCTTTCATTTACATGTATGTGTAAATATGAACATGAATGTAGCAAAAACATGCCCACGTGTCAAATATAATTTGATTCAAATAGTAAAATATATAGGAAAATAAGGGCAAATCATCTGATCACTGGAACAATGACCACTATGATTATTTCAAATAATATCCTCCTTCATTTCCCAGTTTAAATTCTGGGTATGTGGAAATACTGAATATTTTTTAATGCCTCAACCACAAGAATTTCACACTGAGCATAGAAATTTCTAACTCCTTTCTTAAGAGGAAACTGAAGCCCTCCCTCCTCCTCTCCCTCTCCCTTTCCCTCTCTTCCTCCCTCCCTGTCTCTCTCCCCCTCTTTAGTTTTTCAAGACAGAGTTTCTCTGTGTAGTCCTGGCTATCAGCCCTTGGAAGGAACACGGAAAAGAGAGAATTAGGGAATGATGAAACAAAGGTTAAATATGGGGGCATATTCTTAGAATAAAGTCTCAAAAATTAAGGAAAATCGAACTTGAAGTTATTCGGGGCCTTGGAACTGAGTGCATTTCTTTTCTTCCTGCTAAGCTGGTCATGCTGGCTTTGACTAGACAAGCCCTGACTTGAGGTTTGGTTTTTTTTTGTTGTTGTTTTTTGTTTTTGCTTCGGCTTCCCAAGTAGCTGGGACTACATCTTGTGCCACAGACTCTGCTCTAAAAAAGCCCTGGCTGACCTGGAATTTGCTAGGAAGACCAGCCTGGCCTTGAACTCACAGAGATCCACCTGCTTCTGCCTCTTGAGTGCTGGGATTGAGGGCATGGACCACATCCAATTTTTAAATAATTTATTTTTAATGTTATTTTTTCAATTTACTTTGTGTACGTGTGTGGGGTGCACAGCTTCTTGAGCTAGAGTTTCTGGCAAGTGTGAACCACTTGACATGGGTTCTGGAAACCAAACTTAGGTCCTATAGAAAAGCAGCAAGGACTCTTAACCATTGTGCCACCTCTTCAGCCCTATGTAAGAAGTTCTTAATTATATATGACAGTGATTTAAAGCTAATAATAAAAGCCGTGTGTGATGGCGCACACCTTTTATCCCAGCACTTGGGAGGCAGAGACAGGCAGATCTTTGTGAGTTCAAGGCCAGCCTGGTCTACAGAGTGAGTTCCAGGGCTACATAGAGAAACTCTGTCTCAGAAAAATGATGATGATGATGATGATGATGATGATGATGATGATGATGGTGGTGGTGGTGATGGTGATGATGACGGTGATGATGATGATGGTGATGATGATGGTGATGATGATGATGATGATGATGATGATGGTGATGGTGATGATGGTGATGATGATGGTGATGATGGTGATGATGGTGATGATGGTGATGGTGATGGTGATGATGATGATGGTGATGATGATGATGATGATGGTGATGGTGATGGTGATGATGTGATGGTGATGGTGATGATGGTGATGATGGTGATGATGATGGTGATGATGATGATGATGATGGTGATGATGATGATGGTGATGGTGATGATGATGATGGTGATGGTGATGATGACGGTGATGATGATGATGGTGATGATGATGGTGATGGTGATGATGGTGATGGTGATGATGATGATGGTGATGATGATGATGGTGATGATGATGATGGTGATGATGGTGATGATGGTGATGGTGGTGATGGTGATGGTGATGATGGTGATGATGGTGATGGTGATGATGGTGATGGTGATGATGGTGATGATGGTGATGATGGTGATGATGGTGATGATGGTGATGGTGATGGTGGTGATGATGATGATGATGATGGTGATGATGATGATGGTGATGATGATGGTGATGATGATGATGATGGTGGTGATGATGATGATGATGGTGGTGATGATGATGTGACGACGACGACGACAATAGAAAATATTCCTGGAATCAGAACTTGAAAAATGAGAACTGTAGATGACAGTAAACTTTACAAGATGCTCAGCATTATTAAAATTAGAGAATAAAAACAAATATATTTTGGGGCCTGGACATCCTAGCAAAGGGTTTTGTGGTGGTGTGCATCTTTAATCTCAGTACTCAGGAGCCAGGGGTAAGCAGATTTCCGCGAGTTTGAGGTCAGTTTGGTCTACATAGTGAGTTCCAGGCCAGCCATAACTACATAATGAAGCCCTGTGAAAAACAGTTTCAGTGTAGACTTAGTTAAGCATGAACATCAAGAGCATAGGAGAGGCATGTATGAAAACATCAGTATAACTCTTGGGTGACTTGGGCTTCTTAAGAGTGTGTCCCGGTCTAGAGTTTTAAAAATAGATTATTTGGGGGCTGGAGAGATGACTCAGAGGTTAAGAGCACTGGCTGCTCTTCCAGAGGACACACATTCAATTCCCAGCACCCACATGGCAGCTCACAATCATCTGTAACTCCAGTTCCAGGGGATCCAACACCCTCAAAAATACACATGCAGGCCAAACACCAATGCAAATCAATAGTATTTTAAAGTTTAATAAAAATAGACTATGCTCACATGGTAGAGTACTATTATTTCTGAGACTCTGCTACTCTGTAATTAGCAATATATACCCTATGCTATTGGTAAAAGTGGAGAAATCAGAGCTATGGACAGCCTTGTGGTTGAGCTCTTGCTTAGCATCATGAAGCCCTGGGTCACATCCTCAGCTCTGAAGGAAAAGAAAAGAAAAAAATTAGTAAATTCTTTTCATAGAAGCCCTTAAACCTAGAAGCGTTTGTTTTAGTATTCTATTCTAAAATGTCTGAACATAAAGATGAGTGTTGCAGTATTTTTTTCTTAATTGCCAAGGCCCTAAGAGCAGAGTTCATAATAAAGGAAGGCCTAACTTGTTTATTTACGCTTCTAGGTTTCATATAAAAGGGCATGGAGTTATCGTGCCTGACAGTTATTCTGGCACCTCTGGAGCAAGGAAGTGGATTGGAAGAGTAGAAGGGTTGACATTTCTCTACTTCTGAGACCCACTGAAATTAGTTGATCTGAAGACTATATGTAACATTGGCTGCTTTCCTCCCATTACTGATTGCTGAGAGTATTTGGCCTAGTTACAAATGGCTTTTAAGCTTTATTTAAGGAGTCAAATTCTGGCTATGAGCATCATTCTCAGAAACACACTGTAGTAGAATTCCATCTCTCTTCCTAGCTTCCACAGCTGTAGGCAACCTGACCCCCCCACCGCCAAAAGGTGAACTTAGGCAAATTGAACCCATTATAGCAGGCCTGAGTATTTCTAATGGCAGATTACAAATTGATTTCCTCACTAGATACAGAAACGGCATGACTCAACTGACTTACTCTTGCAAAAAGAAAATCTGTTATTGAGAGAGGGTGACCAGCTCCGCAGCACTGGGGACCCCTGTGGTGTCTTGAATGCCAGCCAGCAGCATTTTGCTGCTTTTCCTTGCTAGGAAGAACCTAGGAGTTGGGGAAAGGGGTGTTTAAGAGCTTGTGGTTTATATACCTAGTTTCCCTTGATACTGCAGAAACTGCTTATCTTATTCTGGAGTCAGATTGCCCTCACAATATTAACATCATTAGGAAAGCACTGACACTGTAAGTCAAATGTTTAGAATGAGTTATTTCCAAATGTAAAAATGTAGAGTGCACACTTCTAAGTAGCCCTGACCTGATTTCATGTCAACTCAGGGACACTTTTATTTATGCTGATATGTAATTCCTTCAACTTCCCTAGATATCTCAAGAGTTTTTAGTACTTTCAACTTTTAAAAAAGATTTATTGATTTATGCATATGTGTGTGCGCCTCTGTGAATGTGTGAGCACCATGTGCCCACAGCAGCCAGAGGGCTGTGTCCTCCGGACCTGGGGTTACAGGTGGTTGAGGGTGCTAGGAACTAAACTGGGTCCTCTGTAAGAAAGGTGAGTGCTCTTAGCCACCATCCTAGCCCTAGTGTGTGTCTTTCTGACTCAGGCCTTGTGACCACTTGCATTTTTTTTTTTTAATTTTTTTTTGAGACAAGGCCTCACATATCAAGACTCTCGACGCTCTGATCATCCTGCAGAGTACTGGCTTTTACAGCAGTGTGCCACCACGTCCTGTTTATGAGATTCTAGGGCTCAAACCCTGCTTGCTGGGCAAGCCCACTGACAACTGAGCTGCATCCTTAGCTCCCTGTTTGCACATTTGAAGGAAACAAAGAAGCTGGTTGTGCCCTCAATTTTTAAGCTCATTCCTTTGCTGCCATTCCCTAACTTCGAGGATGTATGCTAAAGAGGCAAGCAGCTTTAGCAACTGGAAAGGTGAAACCAGGGCTTTAAATGACTCCATCAAAGGCCTCTTTGAGGCTGATTCCAAGCGCTCTGACTCAGTGGCCCTGTTAAGCCTGCCCAGCACAGTGCAGCCTCATAATGTCTCTGACACCCAAGAGATTTAAATGTGAGGTAAAATTGGTTTTCCAGCTTCTGATGTGTATCGACATGTGTTCTCATGTCCTATCCAACTATGTCCCTTCTACTAAAAGAACAAAAAGGTCATTTTAAAATGGGAACTGCAAAGTGGAAGCGGAATAGAACTGAAGACAGCTCATTTACCTGTAGAAAGTTCCCTGGAGGCATGCACAGTTAAGGGTGTCCTGGTTTAAAAATGTTCTTTCTCATCTGTAGAAGCTACTCAATATGAGCATAATTTAAGACCTGTCTGTTTATACATTCCTGGCACATATAGATGCAAACATTGTCAAGCAGTCCGTAAATATTTTCTTCAGTGAGTGCTTGTGGCTGAAGCACTGAGGGAGGTGTTGAGTGTCGGTGACTAAGATGGATCCCTGCCCTCGCTAAGCTGTGCTGGGAGGAGAAGCAAGTCAAACTGAATTTTTGTTAACGAGTTTAAAGCCAGACTTGAAAAGAGCTGTATTTACACTTGTGGTGGATTGAGTAGAAGCAAGTCTTTCTCTCACCCTGCTAGTGCTTTCCAAGTGCCTCTATGTTCAGAGGCTGCAGAGCTGGAAAGGACTTGGGTATTTGGGTATTTGAATTTCATTTTCAAAACGTCTTTATGAAGCTGGGTGTGGTGGCACATACCTGTAATCCCAGGACTTGAGAAGTGGAGGCAGAAAGCTCAGAGTTCACAGTTGGAACTTGTATAGCAAGTTCCAGACCAGCCTGGGCTACAAAAGATCCTGCCTCAAACAAACAAAAAATTAATTTTAACCAATGCTTCATTGGCTGGGGGAGATTCAGATAGGAGGAAGGAAAGACTGGTGTTGTTTCAGGACACTGGGTATGTCCAACCAGCACAGTCTGAAGGACAAATGATCTGCCTATAAAGGTGGATTATACACAGTTCACTAGCAAGAAGGCTGATCCTTTTTTTTTTTCCCTTTCTTTTTTAAGTTATGGATCCAGAGTGGCTCCAGACAATGTAAATGAGCCAGAATGAGCCAGAGTTTTACATGGTACTTACTAGCTTTTGGAGGACTGTCCCCAAGCACCTCCATTTCTCCTTCCATTGGCTCCTACAAACAGGGTTTAGATGGAAAGATACTTGATGGGAACAGGTTGCTCACACTGTTCTGCAGCTTGAATTCAGTACAAATCAGCCAGCAAGATGGCTCAGTGGGGTAAAGGCACTTATGCCAAGCCTGATAACCAGCGCTCCATCTCTAGAACATGATGGAAGGAGAGAACCAGCTCTCACAAATTGTCCTCTGACCACCACACATGCACAAGGCACCCACACACATACAAAAAATATTTTTTAAAAGGTATATTTTTATTATTTTTAATTACTTGTATGTTTGTATAGGTGTGTGTACATGAGGGCAGGTGCCCACAGAGTTCAGAAGATGGTGTTGGCTCCCCTGAGCTGGGATTACAGACAGTTGTTTGCTACCCAAAATGGGTACTGGGAATTGAACTAGGGTCCTCTGCAAGAGCGGTACCTGCTCTCAACCACTGAGCCATCTTTCAAACCCCCCCATAAAACATTTTTTAGAAAGATTTCCCAAATCCTTATACTATAATCTACTTATTTCCAAAAGCTGTATAGCATCCCCTATAGTCATACTATTATTCATTTACACAGAACCACACTGATAGACATTTTGGACTACCATTTTTGGCTATTAGAACATTCAGTGAATATTAAAATTTTTTGTGCTTTGGGCCTATGAGTGTAGCTTCATACAGTGTGAGGTCCTGGTTCACTCTCCAGCTGACACAGGAGGATGTGTAGGTCCAAAGTAACTAAGATGAGTTGATTTTACTGGTCTTCTGATGGATGAAATTGATGTTCTTTTTTATTACATTTCTTCTGTTTTATGTTTGCTTATTGGCTTTATATCTTCTTGTGGGCATGATCTTTGCTCATTTTTTTTTTTTTTCTGTTATGTTGCTATTTTCATACAGGTTTTTCAGAGTTCTTTAACCCTAAGAAAATTAGCCCTAATGGAGTTTGCTAGTGTTTTTTCAAAGTTTCTCTTTTCATTTTACTCTGTATTTTTGGCTTATGTATTATTGATTGTTAAAGTTGCTGGTAGTTTCCTTAATGGCGTCTCTGATCCCTGTCCTCCTGCGTGTTCCCGGTGACCATGTAGTTACACGTGAGTCAGTTTCTGAGCACTCTTGTGATTTTTGAGCTCTAGATCTCTTGCGTACCTAGAATTCATTTTGCTGCGCGGGTTAGGGTTAGTGAGGAAGCCAGCTCTCCTGACACTGTTCGTGGAACAGTTAATCACATACTCCGATCAAAACCTGCTTGTTTCTACATCATGCGTCATTAGCACTGACTGTTCAAACGGCATCGAGTCTGCAGGGTCTCTCTCTCCTCCCTGTACCCCCCTTGTCCCTCCTTCCTGTTCTGGGTATTGAGCCTAAGGCCTCCTGTGTGCTAGGCAGGTGTTCTGCCATCAGCCTATATCCCAACTCCCTTTTTTTTTCTTTTCTTTCCCTTTTTCTTCCTTCCTTCCTTCCTTTTTCCTTTTCTTTTCTTCCTTTGTTTTTTTTTGGCTGTTTATCTTTTGACACTTGGTCTTGCTGAGTTTCCTAGGCTGATCTTGAAGTCTCTCTGTATTCTGTCCCAGGCAAGCCTTGAACTTGTGTTCCTCCAGCTTTGTGTCCCAAGAGGCTGGGATTGATTGCAGCCCTGTATCACTAGGCTTGGCCAGATTTCCTTTATGCATTCTGGTTTCCCTCCTCCCAATTTTCCATAGTGCAGGCAACTTTTTTTTTTTTTTTTTTTTTTTCAAAATAAACTAGGGTAGATAGCTTCATGTCGCTCTTTGGATAAAGACCTGATCCTCTGTGTGACCTAAAAGACCTTCTGTGGCTGACTCCTTTTGTCCCCCAACCCCTGTTCACAATTTCATTTGAAGTCATCCTTCCTCCCTGTGTGGATTTTGAACTAAAGACTCTTCTAGGCAGCAAAATGAATCAATTCTCACATGCTTTCCCATTGCTCAGGGAAGTTTAAAAAACAAAAAACAAAAAACTGTTTGATGTGGGTTAGCTTGAAGCAGACTGTTATATTCATCCTAAGGAGATTTATTTTATTTTTAATTATGCGTGTGCACGTGGTATGTGCACTCAGGTCTGTGTGTGCATGCATGCATGCACTTGAGTGCACGTGCCCACAGAAGCTGGAGACAATAGAACCCCTTGGAAACTGGAAAGGCAGGCTGCTTGAACAGCTTGGTGTGGGTGCTTGGAATCAGACTCCCTCTGCAAGTGCAGTGTCTGCTCCTAACGGCTGAGTCATCACTCTAGCTCCATTTTATGCATTTTATGCAGTTTCTAAAAACTGTGTAGGCAGGAGGATAAATCTGGTTGCTAGTACTCCATCCCAGAGTCTCGTTTCTTTTTGTTTTTTAGAATATAACAATTTGTCTCTAGTTGCAATAATTTAAAAAATTGTTTTAGGTTTTTTTTATTTAATGTATATGAATCTTTTGCCTGTGTGTATGTGTGCATGTATGTATGTATGTATACCACATGCATACCTGGTCAGAAGAGAGCATTAACTCCCCAGTAACTGAAGTTACAAATGGTTGTAAGCAACCATATGGGTTCTGAGAACTAATCCCTGGTCCTTTGTAAGAGCAACGAATGCTCTTAAGCACTGAACTATCTCTCCTACCCTGTTGTTAGTTATTTAGTTTTATAAACATTGATATTATTTGAGATACCTCATTTTTCTTTCAGATTATTTCTTTTTATTTAAAAATTTATTTTTATTTATGT
The DNA here is from genome assembly GCA_026225945.1 of Cricetomys ansorgei. Lineage (NCBI taxonomy): Eukaryota > Metazoa > Chordata > Mammalia > Rodentia > Nesomyidae > Cricetomys > Cricetomys ansorgei. Next base: position 22,113 of record JAMJFZ010001720.1, read on the forward strand.
GTGCATCTGCATGAGTTTATGTGTACCACATGTATGCAGTAGCCTACAGAGGCCCAAGGAGGGTGTTGGATCCTCTGGAACTGGAGTGACAGGCAGTTCTGAGCCCCCCAGTGTGGGTACTTGGAATTGAACTCAGGACCTCTAGAAAAGTATTTGCTGCTCTTAACCATTGAGCCATCTCTCCATACCCTCATCCCCTTTTTTCTTGAGATGGAGTCTAACTAGGTAGCCTAGACTAGCTTCAGGCTTTCTATGTAGTTCAGGATAGTTTCAAATTTGCTGCAGCCTCTTAAATTTTGGATTATAGGCAGGTGCCACTATGCTTAGCCAGTCTACTTTCTTGATAGCATAAAGGTTGCTTTCAAGTTTTATTTCTGGAGCAAATAAA
>JAMJFZ010001720.1:27500-69615 GCA_026225945.1 Cricetomys ansorgei
AACTTGTAGAAGAAAGGGTTTATTTCAGTTTACAGTTTATAGCCCATCATGAAGGGAAATCAGGGCAGGAACCTGGAGGCAGGAACTGAAGCAGAGACCGTGGAAGAGTGCTGCTTCCTGGCTTGTTCATGACTCCCGCAGCAGCCTGTTTTCTTATACCATCCAGGAGCACCTGCCCAGACGTGTCACAACCCACATCAACCATTAATTAAGACAGTACCCCACAGACTTGCCTATGGTCCAATCTTTCCACCCCCCCCCTCCCCAGTTTTCAAGATGGGGTTTCTCTGTTGTAACTCTGGCTGAATTGGAACTCATTCTGGAGACCAGGCTGGCTGTGAACTTACAGAGATCTGCCAGCCTCTGCCTCCCAAGTGCTAGGATTAAAGGAGTGTGCCACCACCGCCTAGCGAAACAGCTAGTTTTATGAAGGCAAGCGTGTATAGAAAAAGGGAGAGTTAGGCCTCAGTGTAACAATGAGTAACTCCAATAACTTCATAAAACTAGAAAAGAATTCCATGTGAGAACACAAAAGATCTAAGGTTTCGAGAAAACCTGAGCAAAAACCAAAGTTTAAGGCATAATGCCAGTTTTAAAACATATTACAGAGCCATTGTAACAAAGCAACATGAGCAGACATGTAGACCATGCAAATACAATTTGAACTCAGAAATTGGTCATTCATAGAGGTGATAAAAATAGGGATATATTAAGGATAGCCAGAGAAATGGCTTAGCAGTAAAGAGCATGCACTGCTTTTCCAGAGAACCCAAGGTCTCAGTACCACACAGCTGCACACAGACATCTGTAGCTCAAGTTCCATGGGATCCAACAACCCTTTTCTAGCCCCTGTGGGCACTGCATGCATATGCTACACATACAGACACGCAGGCACACACATACAAATACATTTTTCAAAAAATGAAGAACCCCAGTTTGCGTGCCTGTGGGATGCCCTGGTGCCTGTAGGAGGTCTTGGTGCCTGTGAGATGTCTAGGTGCCTCCAGGAAGCCATGGTGCCTGTGGGAGACCTTGGTGCCTTTGGGATGTCTGAATGCCTGTGAGATGTCTGAAGACCTGTGGGATGACCTGGTGCTTGCAGGATATCAGGGTGCCTGGGCAGTGTTCAGGTGCCTGTGGGCTTGGGCGGTGGGACCCGACTTCGGGTTGAACTTCATCTTGCTTGGTCTTGGCTAGTGTGGGCCAGGTGAATGTCCATCATCAGGGTGGCCCGCTGCCTCCAGGAACCATGGCCGGTGCCCATGATCCGTGCTCCTGCCACTCTAACTGAACTTAATTTTCTTTTATTTGTTTTTGTTTTGTTCATTTGTTTATATGTTTGGTTTTTGAGGGCACAAGGCCAGAAGGGGGAAACAGGGAGGAATGGGAAGAGGATGTTATCAAGATACATTGTATGAAACTTAAATTACTAATAAAGGTATTGTTTAAAAAATTAAGAACCCTTCTATAACTTCTATGGAAAAACTTATCTCTATATATTAAAACCAGACTTCTGTCTCACCCTGCATACACACACACACACACAACCCATTTATTTATTTCGGATTTTTGAGAAAGGAGTTCACTGTGTAGCCCTGGCTGGCCTGGAACATCACTTTATAGACCAGAAGACTACTACAGTAAAGATTAGGGGAAAACTTGGGGGCTGGAGAGATGGCTTAGTGGTTAAGAGTACTAACTGCTCTAACGCAGAATATGGGTTCAGTTCCCAGCACATTCATCTGTAACTTAGTTCTAAGGGCTTTGACACCCTCTTCTGACTTTCAAGGGCACCGAGTACCACACATGGTATATATACATACATGCAGCAAAACACTCATGTACATAAAATTAAGTAAATACATTTTTTTTAAAAATTAAGACCAGGCAATGGTGGCGCACACCTTTAATCCCAGCACTCGGGAAGCAGAGGCAGGTGGATCGCCGTGAGCTCAAGGCCAGCCTGGTCTACAGAGTGAGTTCCAGGACAGCCAGAGTTACAACAGAGAAACTGTGTCTCAAAAAAAAAAAAATTAAAACACGTCAGGGAATTGGCACACACACAGATATTTCCTGGGTGACATTAGAAGTGGGCTGGAGAAATGGCTCCATGGTTAAGAGCACTTACTCTTCCAGAAGACCTAACTTTGATTCACAACCACCCCTTATCCAGCTGCAGGGGATCCAACACCCTTTTCTGGCTTCCAAGTTCACCTATACACAAGGCATACATGCATACAGACAAATAAATAAATAAATAAGTTTTAAAGACGGAGGGCTCAGCAGTTAAGAGCACTATCTGTTCTTCCAGAGGACCTGGGTTCAATTCCCAGCACCAAATTGCAGCTCATTTCAGCTCTTAAGGAACCAGTTCATGCACCGCATGCATACAGTGCACACACATACACTCAGGCACATGCTGCACCACATGCAGCACCGCATGCACACAGTGCACACACATACACTCAGGCACATACAGCACCACATGCATACACTGCACATACATACACTCAGGCACATGCAGCACCACATGCATACACTGCACATACATACACTCAGGCACATGCAGCACCACATGCATACACTGCACATACATACACTCAGGCACATGCAGCACCAGATGCATACACTGCACACACATGCACTCAGGCACACACAGCACCACATGCATACACTGCAAACACATGCACTCAGGCACATGCAGCACCACATGCATACAGTGCACACACATACACTCAGGCACACACAGCAACGCATGCATACAGTGCACATACATACACTCAGGCACATGCAGCACCTGATGCATACAGTGCACATACATACACTCAGGCACATGCAGCACCACATGCATACACTGCACATACATACACTCAGGCACATGCAGCACCGCGTGCATACAGTGCACACACATACACTCAGGCACACACAGCACCACATGCATACACTGCACACACATGCACTCAGGCACATGCAGCACCACATGCATACAGTGCACACACATACACTCAGGCACATGTAGCACCGCGTGCATACACTGCACACACATACACTCAGGCACATACAGGCACCGCATGCATACACTGCACACACATACAGTCAGGCACATACAGCACCACATGCATACACTGCACATACATACACTCAGGCACACGCAGCACCGCATGCATACAGTGCACACACATACACTCAGGCACATACAGCACCACATGCATACACTGCACACACATACACTCAGGCACATACAGCACCACATGCATACACTGCACACACATACACTCAGGCACATACAGCACCACATGCATACAGTGCACACACATACACTCAGGCACACACAGCACCGCGTGCATACACTGCACACACATACACTCAGGCACATACAGCACCACATGCATACACTGCACATACATACACTCAGGCACATACAGCACCACATGCATACAGTGCACATACATACACTCAGGCACCTGCAGCACCGCATGCATACACTGTACACACATGCACTCAGGCACATGCAGCACCACATGCATACAGTGCACACACATACACTCAGGCACATACAGCACCGCGTGCATACACTGCACACACATACACTCAGGCACATACAGCACCACATGCATACACTGCACACACATACACTCAGGCACATACAGCACCGCATGCATACAGTGCACACACATACACTCAGGCACATGCAGCACCACATGCATACACTGCACACACATACACTCAGGCACATACAGCACCACATGCATACAGTGCACACACATACAGTCAGGCACATACAGCACCACATGCATACACTGCACATACATACACTCAGGCACACGCAGCACCGCATGCATACACTGCACACACATACACTCAGGCACATACAGCACCGCGTGCATACACTGCACACACATACACTCAGGCACATACAGCACCACATGCATACACTGCACACACATACACTCAGGCACATACAGCACCACATGCATACAGTGCACACACATACACTCAGGCACGTGCAGCACCACATGCATACACTGCACACACATACACTCAGGCACATACAGCACCACATGCATACAGTGCACACACATACACTCAGGCACACACAGCACCGCGTGCATACACTGCACACACATACACTCAGGCACATACAGCACCGCATGCATACACTGCACATACATACACTCAGGCACATACAGCACCACATGCATACAGTGCACATACATACACTCAGGCACATGCAGCACCGCATGCATACACTGTACACACATGCACTCAGGCACATGCAGCACCACATGCATACAGTGCACACACATACACTCAGGCACATGTAGCACCGCGTGCATACACTGCACACACATACACTCAGGCACATACAGGCACCGCATGCATACACTGCACACACATACAGTCAGGCACATACAGCACCACATGCATACACTGCACACAGATACACTCAGGCACACACAACACCGCATGCATACAGTGCACACACATACACTCAGGCACATACAGCACCACATGCATACACTGCACACACATACACTCAGGCACATACAGCACCGCATGCATACAGTGCACACACATACACTCAGGCACATGCAGCACCACATGCATACACTGCACACACATACACTCAGGCACATACAGCACCACATGCATACAGTGCACACACATACAGTCAGGCACATACAGCACCACATGCATACACTGCACATACATACACTCAGGCACACGCAGCACCGCATGCATACACTGCACACACATACACTCAGGCACATACAGCACCGCGTGCATACACTGCACACACATACACTGAGACACACACAGCACCGCATGCATACACTGCACACACATACACTCAGGCACATGCAGCGCCGCATGCGTACACTGCACACACATACACTCAGGCATACATATATACACATAAACCAACGATCAATCCAAAAAAACTGAAATTCCCAAGCAAAACTTGTCATGTCAGTGAACACAAAGATGTACATGTCTGCTGAAGAGCAGGATCTATTGTGTCTTTTTCCTTCTGTGGGATTCAAAGAGATTGCTATAGGCCTTTTCCAGCAGGCTAAAACTAGAATGTCTTTCTAGGCACTGGGAAGGCTCCTCCTCAGATGTTAGGGATCCGGAAGGAGGCCAGGGTGACCCCAAACCTTTGAAGTGCCTGTAAAAGTGTAATAAAAAGAAAGAGTGCTGGCTCAGTGAAATGTACTCTGTGCCCCAAACCGAACCTCCTCTGTTTGAGAGTTGAGTGGCACTCCCCTCTGCCTGTGTGCTTCCTTGGTTAGGGGAGCTATTTGTATACCCTAGGCCTAACTCTTCACTGACCTAATCCCTCAGTCATAAATGTGAACCAAAAAATGTATACTCAGGCATAGATATGTTGAAAGACTGGATAAAATGTTTTCATTAACTTTCACATTTTATTTATTATTCATTTAACTTCATGGTGTTTTTGGACACGCGTCTGGAGGTCAGAGGACAACTTCAGGAGCCAGTTCTCTCCAACCATGTTGGTTCTGAGTATCAATCTCAGGTCATCAGACTTAAGAAGCACCTTCACTCACGGAGCTGTCTTGCCAGCCTTAAAATGCAGTTTTTAATATAGAAACTCACATGGACGTTATGGCAGTGAATCCAGACTCATACTGGTGTGTTGTTTGGGTTATTTTCCGTGTGTGTGAATGTCTTGTATGTGTGTTCATGTGTGCTTCATATCAAGTATCTTCCTCCACCGATCTACACTTCACAGTTTTATAATTGAAAACCACATGATGAACGCATTACCTATTTATCCTAAAATGCATCGCCTACTTAGATACCCTAAAATAAATCTTATAAGCATTTTCAGTTCCTGTAGTAGTAGAGTTACACAAAAGTAAAATCACAGAAGATTATTTCCATTGAAGAGCATTTCCAAGTGCGTTGTAATTGTAGGTTTTGAAAAGAAAATAGCATTTAGCTTTTTTCTTTTCTTTTTTGGCGAGGTCTCAGTTTGATGTCTAGGCTGTCCTGAAACTCCCTTTGTTAACAGCAGAGTTTAGCCTCCTGAGTGCTGAGATTGCAGGCCTGAGCTACCACCCTGTCACATTTAGCTTTTCAACAGGTGTTTTGTTGTTGTGGCTTTGGTTTTGGTTTGTTTTGGTTGGTTTGTTTTGGTTTTGTTTTGGTTTTTTTGCAAGCAATGGAATTGAACCTAGGACTCAATGCACTGAGCCCTAGCTCTTGTTTTTCAAGCAACTTCATTTTATTTTTTGTAAGATTTTATTTTTACTCTGAGAGTGGGAAAGTTACACCTTTAATCCTAGCAGAGGCAGGCAGATCGCTATATGAGTTCAAGGTCGGCCTGGCCTACATATCGAGTTCCCTAGCCAGAGTTATGTGGAGAGACCCTGTCGCAAAAACAAGATAGAAAATAGCTTTTATTTCATTCTGTTTATGTACAGAGTTTATTTGCTTGCGCTTGAGTGCAGTTCCTTCAGTTTCCAGAAGGTGGTGTTGTGTCCTGAAGCTGGAGATGGATGGATATGAGAGAGCATGCCTGATGTGGGTGTTGGAAGCCAAACTCTGGTTCTCTGGAAGAGCAGGAAGTACTCTTTGCCACTGTGGCATCTCTCCAGCCCACTTTTCAACAATTTTAATAAAGCTCTGCTACCTTTGATTTCAAAATTGATGATACTTGCTCTTAGCATAGTTTAAAAAGTTACAAATACAGAAACCTTGGGTCTCCCCTTTCTTAAGAACATAAACAGTAATTCTGACTCCTTTACTGCTTTTCCGTTGCGTATGTAAGTTTTAGTATAAAGAACATAAGTTTGTTCATTCATTGTATTATTTACCTGCAGTGTATGTAAAGCAGACAGCTATCTCTCTTGTCATAGGTATGTTTTCAACTGTGTATTTAAACCTAGAGTGTTTACATTCAGAGCTGTTTGTAACTGTAATACAGGGAATGCCCAGATTGGGGTGCTCATGATTTAATTACATTATTGGGTTACATGAGTTTAAGATCCATCTCCCTTTCTCCCATATTCTGGTCTCCTACATGTATGAGTATTGGATGTTTTTTAATTCAGTCGTAATTTGGGAGGTACATGTTTGCTTCTGTTTGTTTTGGGAATGTTAGAAACTTAATGTGTGTGTGTGTGTTTTGTTTTTGTTTTTTTAATGGTAGCTGGGGAGATGGCTCAGTGAGTTAAGTAGCACAAGGACCTGAGTACCCAGGTGAAAGTCATTCATGCTGGAGCGTGTGTGTGTGTGTGTGTGTGTGTGTGTGTGCGCGCGCGTGTGCGTGTGTTGGGGGGGAGGCAGACACTCAAGTGACAATTCCTGAGGCACACTGGCTGTGGGCTAGCCTACTTGAAAGAGAGTTCTGGGTTTGGTAAGAGACCTTGTCTCAAAAAATGAATTGGAGGGCATTAGAGACAGACCCCTAATGTCATCTTCTGGTCCCCAACTATGCAGGTGTGGGCAAGCAAATACATGCACCCACATGCACCATGCCAACCCTCACAACGGAGCTATTACATCAGAGCATAGACTTTATCCTTTCTCTTTCCTAGTGTAACCCTTTAGACTTCACTTACGAAATCTTTTCTGTTTTTCTTTTTTTGGAGACAGGGTGGCCTGGCTGGCCTGGAACTGGCTGGGTAGACCGGGCTGGCATCTCCCTCCCACGTGCTGGGATTAAAGTGTGAGCCACCACACCTAGCTTGTGAAATGCTTTCTAAAAAGAGGTAGATGAGAATAGATGAGTCCCTTTCAATTGAATATGTCCTCATTCACATAAAGTTTTGTTTTCTACATAAATGGAAAGAGACCAGCACCAAACTAGAGTCTAATCAACCCAGCCTTTTAAATTGTTGAGTGTTCTTTAGAAAAGGCAGAAAGAAAAATCAAATTGTTTCCTTATAACTACTTTTATTTTTTTACAACCAGGAAAGCAGCCTTGGGAGGGACCTTTTCTGTTTCCATTGAGCCCTTTGCAGCTTTCTTCTGGTGCACTCCCCACTTTCTGTCTACTCCTGCTGTCTTTGGTTGAGTTTTTCCCTTAGTGATAAGTGTCGTGGAAGGAACACATAGACTTAGAAGTGTAAACCTGAATTACTCGTTTTGTCTGTTCTTCTTGTAACCTGAAGGATTGGAATGTGGGTGGTCCTCTTTTTAAAGGAGGCCCCTCTTTGAGGGTGGCCGTAGTAGCACACTGCTTTGATTCCATTGTGTAGGAGGCAGAGGCAGGTGGTTCTCTCTAGTTTGAGGCCAGCCTGGTCTACATAGCAACTGCCAGGCCAGCCAGGGCTAGATAAGTGAGACCTAGTCTCAAAACAAAGCAAAACAAAACAACAAAAGAAAATAAAGAAGTTATCTGAAATTATTTAGGTCCATATTTCAGCTGTGTATGTGTGTATGTATGTGTGCACATATGCTGTAGTTTGACGCTGCGTGTCTTCCTCATTCTCTTCACCTTATTTTTAAAGATTTAAAAAAAGATTTTTAAACATGTGTGTGTGTGTGCCTGCCTCTGTGTGTGTGTATGTGTTTGTGTGTGTGCACTCGCCTGAGTACACGTGCCTGAGTGCACTTTCAAGTGGCGTGCAATGGAGCACTGCAGAGGTCAAAAGACAACTTGTAGGTGGGTTGCTTTTCTCCTTACACTGTGTAGATCCCAGGGATTGAAACAGTGGGGAGCACAGGCGCCGGAGGCAAGAAGAGAGAGACTAGAGAATCATAAGAAGGCAAAGAACTCAGCTGAGGAGACAGGACTCTGACGAGCTGCAAAGGAGCAATGATGGCTCCTAGCCATGAGAGAGTCTCCCAGACCCCAGTGCTAGCCGCTACAAAGGCTGCAGGTCCCGTGCCCACAGTCTGTCTGATGGCCGCTACAAAGGCTGCAGGTCCCGTGCCCACAGTCTGTCTGATGGCCGCTACAAAGGCTGCAGGTCCCGTGCCCACAGTCTGTCTGATGGCCGCTACAAAGGCTGCAGGTCCCGTGCCCACAGTCTGTCTGATGGCCGCTACAAAGGCTGCAGGTCCCGTGCCCACAGTCTGTCTGATGGCCGCTACAAAGGCTGCAGGTCCCGTGCCCACAGTCCGTCTGATGGCCGCTACAAAGGCTGCAGGTCCCGTGCCCACAGTCCGTCTGATGGCCGCTACAAAGGCTGCAGGTCCCGTGCCCACAGTCCGTCTGATGGCCGCCACGCTAGCAGGCGCCGCCTGCTGCTGCTCGCTGTTATTGCCACCGCAGCTCACTGTTGCCAGAACCCAAGGACTAACGTAGCTGCTGAGTGCCAGGGTTAACTATGATAAAAGCCAGAGAAAATGCTCCAGCCTGATTGGCTACAGAAGAAATCTGCTGCCAGAAGCTGCGGCATAGAACCTGCCCTGGAGTGTTGGCACTCTGAGCTGCTGGTTCTGCCAGTCCAACCTCTAGGCCTGCAGCATCAGGAGTCCTGACAACAGGAGAGGAAGAGCGTCTCCTTGCCCGTCCTGAGCTTCTCTCCAGGGAGAGTAGAAGGCTCACAGCAACACAGAATAGTAGGAAAATGCCTTTATTGCCTAGCTAGAATGGTCAAAACTCAGATTAAAAGAAACAGTGCTCTCTAACACAGAAGTCCTCACATTTCCACTGGTCATCTTTAATTTAATAAGTATTTTTCATAGATAAATTATAACCAACACACACTATACGGCATGCCAGAAGGACAGTGCCATCTGAGACCTACAGTGTCTGGGTTGCTCTTTGCTTGCCCCATAAATTGAATTTAACGAACTCTTTCACACAAGAACAGATGGCCTGAGCACAAAAATGGATGACCTGAATTTACAGGGATCCTCCTGCCTCAATCTTTAGTGATTAGACAAAACTTTTTTTTTTTTTTTTTTTTGAGACAGGTTCTCTCTGTGTAGTACTTGCTGTCCTGAACCTCACTTTGTAGACAGACCAGGCTGGCCTCAAACTCACATAGATCCTCTTGCCTCTGCCTCCTGAGTGCTGGGATTAAAGGCGTGCGCCACCATGTCCAACATCAACTATCTACTTTTCCAATGTCTCAACGATGCTGCTAAGGAGTATTAAGATTTGAGGAAATTGACTAATCCAGGCATGGTGAAACCAGCCTGAAATCTCAGCACTGGGGAGATTGAAGCAGGAAGATTTTGAATTTTAATCCCCAAAACCAAATAAACAAAACCACCACCAACAAAGAACATCTGAAATTGCTCAACTAAAATTAATTTTATTAATTTAAACATAAACTTAATCACATGATTAAAAAGGTTTCATAGAAAATGCAAAATTTTATTATTAAGGTTGGGGAAATACATGATTCTAAAACCTATTTGTAAAAAGGTGGCAGACACACCTTTAATCCCAGCACTTAGGAAGCAAAGGCAGATGATTCTCTGTCAGCCTGGGGCCAGCCTGGTCCACATTTCAACAGGGTTTCTTTGTTGTTCCCCATTGTGTACAGGAGGCTAGCTGGCTTGCAAGGTTCCCGGATTCTCATGTCTTAGCTTCCGATCTTACTGTAGGAGTGTGGGGGTTACAGATGCATGCTACCACACCTGGCTGTGAGTTCAGAGAATTTAAACTAAGATCCTTCTGCCTATGTGGCAGATGTTTTACCCACTTAGCCATCTCATCAGCCTAATGTGTTTTAAAGAACATACTCACCCCTAAAAATAAAGAAGAAAAAAAAGTGCTGGGGGAGCTAATATACCGAGAGAATGGGAGATTTTCATTATACTTTCAGATTTTTTAGTATGCATATTACTTATTAGAAAAAAATACAATTTAAACAAAAACATACACATGGAGATGTTTGTTGAGTCTATTTTGTGACTTAAGAGTCTTGTAGTCTTGTTTCCCCTTAGAATAAATTAGAGTGTTTAGATGTCTCCTTTGGATTCAGAAGGATTGAGATATACAGCGTGATTTCACTTTAGTTGAGATCTTCTATTTCCATTCTGATTCAGATAACAAGCCTGATCATCTTAGAGAGTAGCTTACAGAATGGTTTGTGGTTAATTGCAGTGGTGCGCAGATGACACTGTATTTTGTATAGCACAGTAGTGTTTATTGGTCCTTACTACATGATGGTACCCTGATAAATAGGTAGTAACTTGCCCAAAGTCTTAAACACTAGAAAGTTGCCCAGCCTGACTCTAAGGCAGTGCCTCTCACCTTGTAGAGCCCATGCTTAGCCAGCTAAGCAGTTGTTCTGCAGGTTGCTGTACAAAAACAATCATGGGAGCTGGGTTGCTGAGTGTGTGAGAGGGTGTTATTCATAATGAGACTGACTCGAACAGTTGCGTGCTCTTCCTCTACCATTCAGTCATCTCTAGTGAGATTTTCATCTCTCAGCCACCTAAAAGATACTAATTTGCATAGGTTGAACATTTATAATTTGACTTATGTAATTGATTGATGGATTTTAAAACATTTTAAATTTGTAATCTCATGATTCCAAAACCAAATTTTATAGCTGGGCATGGTGGCACGTCTCTGTGATCCCAGCCTTTGGGAGGTAGAGGCAAGGAGGATCAGGAATTTATGATCATCCTCTGCTGAGTAGTGAGTGTGAAGCTAGCTTGGCTACATGAGACTGTCTCAAAAAGTGTCTCAAAAATCAAAAAAAGGACCTGGAGAGATGGCTCAGCAGGTTAAGAGCACTGGCTGCTCTCCCAGAGGACCAGACCTGGGGTCAGTTCCCAGCACCCACATGGTAGCTAACAACCTCTGTAACTCCAGATCCCAAGGAGCTGATGCCCAGATCTGACACCTGTTGGGCAGCAGGCATGCACGTGGTGCACAGACATGTGGGGCAAAATACTGGCATAAAGTAAGTGTGTCTAAACTTTTTAAAAATTGATCTGCTTGTTTATTCATGTGGTGCTAGGAATTACATACATACAGGGCTGCACACATGCTGAGCTAGCTCCCACCTGAGTTGTACCCCTACCCCAAGCCCAGTCTGATTGTCCTTGGCTAGTAGATGGCTCAGCAGCTAACTCTCCTTTCCTCTCACTGCAGCTTCGGCAGTCCCAGTCCTACTGTACCGACACAGAATGCCTCCGGGAGTGTAAGTAGCAGTGGGCAGCAGGAGGGCTGGTGTGGGGCACAGTGACGGCAAATGGCCCTGGATAGTCAGCAGAGAGTATTCTCCCTTTGTCTTTATTATTATTTTCATTTTTAAAAGCTGTTTCGCATAGCCCAGGCAGGCCTTGAGCACGTGTTTATACAGCCTCCACCTCCCAAGGTGCTAGGATTGTAGGCATGTACCATCATTCCTGGCTTACTGTTTATTTTATGATAAATGGCTCTCAGTTATATGTTTGATGCATAATATTCTCAGAAATGTTTTGGCTGCCTCGTGTAAGGGTACAGGCTTCTTCAGAAGAGTCATTAACTTAAACTCTTCCTGCTGTTAGTAGTAGTACATGCCTGAAATCCCACATGGAAGGCTAAAGCAGGAAAATACAGTGAATTTTAGACTATCCTGTGCTACGTCATAGGACCCTGTATAAAAAACAACACAACTCTTTCTTTATAACTTCTAAAGCTAAAAACATAAATTTGTGGGAGTTTAATAGGACTTAAGGAGGTTCTGTCCTTTCAGGGGTGGGGAAGTAGGAGGTAAATGCATGGGATGGAATTTGTGAAGGAAGTTTGCAGAGTCTTTACTATAGATTTGTCTTCAGTAAATAATTTTTATCCTAAAGCCAGGCTGTGGTGGCACACTCCTAATCCCAGCATTGAGGAGCAGAGGCAGGCAGATCTCTGTGAGTTTGAGGCCAACCTGGTCTACAGAGTGAGTTTCAGGACAGCCAGAGTTACAACAGAGAAACCTTACCTTTTTGAAAAACTAAAAATAAATAAATAAAAAATATAATATAATATAATATAATATATATTGTGATTATATTGGGGGGTGGGATCTAAACTTGGGTTATGAGGCTGGGTGGCAGGTGCCACCAGCTGCAGAGCCATCTTGCTGGCCCTCACTCTGTCTACATTTTGACGACAGTTACCTTGTCAGGGGTACAGTCCTCTGACAGGGGTACCCCATTTATGTTCTGTTCTGTGTCTAGTAACTATGCATCTAGTGACTATGTTTTACTTAGACATCTTATGTCAACCCCCATTCTAAGGGGCAAAGATACTTGGAGCAGACCCCTTCTGTCTTCTAAATTACCAGCATCAAAGCAGCAATCACCCCCTCTCACTATTTCTGCTGCCATTTCCCAATCTCTAGATCTAATCCCTGCCATGCCATAGCATCTTCTTCCTCTAGCCCCTGCACTTTATAGTTACCTTTTAGCATGGTTTTCTCATCAAGAAGGCAGCCATCTGACGAACATTTCTGGGCTTTTCATAGAACCACCTTTAAAGACAGTTCAGAGGTTTGTCTGAACATGAAAAACATTTTTAGGGCTTTGTAGAATCTTTTCAAAAGACTCTTTATTTTTCCTTTCTTAAGGTGCTGCGGATCCAACCCAAGTTCTTACACCTTAGGCAAACACTCTACCACCGCACTACACCTTAGCCCATCTCTCTTTTTTCACTTGGGGTCTCACTGTGTGCCCAGGATGGCTTCAAACTCATTACCTAGCTCAGGCTAGCCTTGAACCTTAGGATCTTTCTGCCTCAGTCTCCCATATCCTGGGATTACAGGCATCACCTACTGTGCCTGGCTTCCTCAAATCCTTTTAGTCTGTATTTGTAATGCTCAAGCATTCCTTCTGTCTCGACCTGTCGCTGCTGCTTTAATCATGTCCCCTCCACCTGCTGTTTTACCTCTGGCCTGTAGAATCTTACTGGGTCTCCTACACCAAATTTACCTTCTAGACAGCACCATAATTATTTTTTCAAAACTCAGCAATCCAGGAGTGATGGCAGAGGCCTGCAGTCCCAGCATTCTATAGATAGAGACAGGAGGATCAGGAGTTCAAGCCAGCCATGGACACATAGCATATTTGAGGCCAAGCTGGATACATGAGATTTCAAAACAAAGCAAGGACCATCAAGATGGCTCAACAGATAAAGCTGCCTGCCTCCAAGCTTGATGATCTGAGATCAATTCCCTGGGACCCCCCTACTGTGGAAGAAGAAAACTAACCCCCTCAAGTTGTCCTCAGACCTCGACGCGTGCACACACACACACACACACACACACAACTTAAAAAAAGTAAGGGGCTGGAAAGGTGGCTTAGCAGTTAAGAGCACTGGCTACGCTTCCAGAGGACCCAGGTTCAGTTCCCAGCATCCACATGGCAGCTCGCAACTGTAACTCCTGTTCCAGGGGATCTGACACCCTCACACAGACGTACATGCAGGCAAAACACTACTGCATTTCAATTATAAAAAAATTTTTTTTGTCACATACCTCTCCATCTACAGGCAGTTTTGTTTTGTTTTGGGATAGTATTTCTCTGTTGTAACTCTGGCTGTCCTGGAATGAATTCCAGGATTCAGTCACTCTGAACCACCTTCTTCTGCCTCCTAAGTGCTGGGACTACTAAAGATGGATGCCATCACCACCTGGCTCTTTTTTTTTTTTTTTTTTTTTTTTTTTAAAGATTTATTTGCGTGTGTGCGTTTGCACGTTGTGTATGTATACCTGCATGTCAGAAGAAGGCATCAGACTCCATTGTAGATGGTTGTGAGCCACATTGTGGTTGCTGGGAATTGAACTCAAGACCTGGAGGAACAGTCAGTACCCTTAACCACTAACCCATCTTTCCAATTCTATCTTAACAAGACATTTGAGACTTTTCACAACCCAGAATCATCCCCTGCAGTCCTTATGTACAGCTTGAAAACTGCTAGCTGACTCCCACAAATTATCTTTGACCTTCCCAGAGGGTGCCATGGCATGTGTCCCTTCTACATCCTCACAAAATAAAATTAAAAGCCAGGGAAACTGCGTCTATTTAGACTGTGTCCTGCCCATTTTAGTACTCATTGCTACCCTCTGAGGTGATGGAGATGAAGAAATCAAGGCGCCAAGATCGAATAACTACAAGACAGTAAAGTCGAATAGCCACAAGATGGTCTCAGCTCTTAAAAAGTTAATGACCTAGGCAGGGACGGGTAGTTCAGTGAAACAGCAGTTACTCAGCATATGCAAAACCCTGGGTTTGATCCTCAGCACGGAAAACAACAACAATTCAGGCACCTAACTAGGAAAGCTGGGGAGCATTCCTTCAACTGAGAAAGGCTATAAGATTTTGGAGAAGGCAGCGGGACAGTAGCAGAGGGAACGGATTGTTACAGGAGAGAGGGAAGGAGAGAGTAAACGGGAGGCTGGGTTAATCCCACTGGTCGAGAATAAGACCACTACTACAATTTTGAACCAAATTTGAAGCAAACTTTAATTAAATGAATTACCAGCCAGTAATGGTGGACTCTGGTCAGGACCATTCCGGGGTTCCCACAAAATGGCGATGAGTCATCATGAAGTTTATAAAGGCAGAATCCATAAGGCTGTGTGTATTTCTTTCCAGGGCCAGTCAGGGGCAAGGATGTATTTCCTGCCTGTGAATGTCCTGCCTACTTGTGATCAAACATATCCTATGCAGTTGGAACACATCCAGTCCAGTTGGATTAACCAAGCTTGCTTAGGGAATTGGCACGTGTAGCTTGTTATGTCACATGAACAGACCCAGCATTCCAGGAAGTTATCTGTCCTTGGGTGAATGGGGATTACAGGATTATCTGTCTTTTTGTTTTATAGATCTCTTAGGCATAGTAGTTGAAATTTAAAACATAACTTTAGCTCTTACAGTTGGTTGTCAGTAAGCATGCTGGACAGGGTGGAGGGTAAGGGATGCTTTGGAAGGACTGAGTTTGCATAGTTCCCTGCCAGACTAGTATTGCATTATATTACATCATATTCACTTGGGAAGGTTTTTAAAAGTATTAGACCACACCCCTGTGCTGCTCCTGAACCAGAGGGTCTGAGGCAGGCCTCAGAATCTGTGGTGTGGGTCATAGGCCTTCCTGATGTACAGCCAGCTGAGGGAGACATTGGCTCCAGAAGAAGGTATGGAGCAAGTAGAAAAGATAATGTTGGAGCAATCGAAGACTAGATAAGTAGGACCAAATCACAACAGCAAAAGTCAGGCTAGCTTGCTCAGAGGCCAACTCACACCAGTAAAGGTCAGGCCCAGCATGCTCAGAGTTGGATCTACAGACAGTGGTTACTCACTGGGTTAGTAAGCAGAGACGTTTGTGTTAACTCTATTTTTGGGGTATGATGAGACACAATGTCTGGGAGTCAGGGGAAGGAAAATCAGGAATTTGAGGCCAGCCTAGGCTACCCTGGAGGACTCAGGATAATGAATAGACCCTGTTTAAGAAGAATAGGAGCCAACAAAATTCAAGTAAGATGGCTCAGCTGTTACGAGGTATTTACCAGGGCTTATGTTCTAAGTTCAGTGACTGAAACTCACATGGTGAAAAGAAAGAGCCAGATTCTAAGAGTTGTCCTCTTGTTGAGTCTGAAATTTGCCTCCCCCAAGGCAAGGGAGACCAGGGAGACCACATATGCAAAAATCAAAGGCACTTTCATTCTGCAGAGCAAATCGACATGCTGAGGTGAGGCACTGTGTAAAATGACAGACCCAGAAAGCTGTTTTAAAAGGAAGCAGGGGATCTCTCTGATTGGTCAGAACCTGAGTACTGGATTGCTGGTTAAATGTCACGCGGAAACAAGGCTTTCTGGGAAAGGAGTCTTTGACATTACACAGAAGGGCTAGGTCAGTGCCTCCACCACTAGGGGCGCTGGGCCTCTCACTCTGACCTTCACATATATGCCCCCTCATACACACAAATTATAAACGTACTAACTTTAGGTTTTTCTACACAGAGTTTCTCTGTCTAAAGAAACAGTTCTGGCTGTCCTGGAACTTGCTCTTAGACCAGGCTGGCCTCAAGCTCACAGAAATCCACCTGCCTCTGCCTCCTGAGTGCTGGGATTAAAGGCATGCACCACCACAAATTTAGAATAACAGAAGAGAACTAGAGAAGAATGATACAGAGGAGCTGGGTGTGGTGAAATAGTATACTGCTTGTCTAGCATGGGAAAGGTCCTGGGTTCAACACCCAGCATGCAAAACACAGGAAGAAAGAAGTAGGGCTGAAAGGCATGCAGTTTGCTGACCCCCACCCACTGAATTAGCTGTTTCTCAGAAAGTGAGTGGGGTTAGAACAGATACTGCATTCCCATCTGCCTCCTCTCACACGAGCTAAGTAAAACGACCGTGCTCATTTCATTCTTAGTACTTTGGCCTCAGCAGTGTCAGTTGGAGTGAGCCCGGGTCCTGTGAACCTGGTGCAGTGCATCAGCTTAGTGTCTGCATCCGATCTGGATAACTATTACTTTTCCTAATGCAGAAAAACCAAAACTAGTTGTCATATTAATAGGCCATTTTTGCAATCTGCTGTTTTCCTTTAAATCTGATCTATAATTTTAATTTCTGAAAATTAAGGTGTTTTTTGTTTAGGTTTTTATTTATTTACATATTTATTGTTTGTTTGAGGCAGGGTTTCTCTGATTATCCCTGGCTGACCTGGAAATCTGCCTGCCTCTGCCTCCCAAATGCTGGGATTAAAGACGTGCACCACCACCACCCGACTGGTTTTTATTTTTTGAGACAGACTTACTGTGTAGCCTTAGCTGACTTGGAATTCTCTATGTAAACAAGACTGGCCATTCAGACTCAAAGATCCACCTGCCTCTCTTCCCTGAGTGGTGGGATTAAAGGCGTGCACCACCATACCCACCACTGGATAATCTTTAAATTTTTTTAGATTTATTTATTTTATGCTTTGTCTGCATGTATGTCTGTGGTGCCTGCGGAGGACAGAAGAGGCTGTTAGATTTCCTGACAGAGAGTTGTAAACCACCATTGTGGGTGTGGGGAACTGAACCTGTATTCTCTGCAAGAGCAACAAGTGCTCATAACCCAGAGCCATGTCTCCAGACCTACAGTAGGTATTCTTAATCTGGCTTCTCTAGGACTCAGCAAATCTGTGGATTTGTGGTTTCCTCGATCCGTGAACCTTCTACAACCAATGCAGTATTGTTGAGCATGTGTAGCCAATGGCTTATCATAGTGATAAGTGTCCCTAAGTGTTTTCAGGGTCTCAGGATTCTGTTAACACAAATTACTAACTTGTTATATGGGGCTACAAGGTGCCTTAGTGTTTAAGCTCATGTGCTACTTACTCTTGCAGAGGACTAGAGTTCCATTCCCAGCACCCACGTCAGATGGCTCACAATTTGCCTGTTTCTCCAGCCCTGGGAATGCAGCTCCTTTGGCCTCCACGAGCACCTGTGTATACATGCTCACATCCATACAGGGACATGCACACATACACATAATAAAAATAAAATAAAGCTATAAGGAACGATTAGACCGGTCAGAGTCTTCACTATAATTTAGCTTGTGACTAACATAAGTTACCTTGTAGACTTTCTCACCTGGAGGAAAGGGAAATTGAAATGTGCTGGTTCACAGCTATATTCTAAATTATTAGCAGTTTTCTTTTTATACATATAATTTTTTAAAATTGTATTTTATGTGCATTGGTGTGAGGGCATCAGATCCCATGGAACTGGAGTTTCAGACAGTTGTGAGCTGCCGTGTGGGTGCTGGGAATTGAACCCCAGTCCTCTGGAAGAGCAGCCAGTGCTCTCAACCACCATCTCTCCAGCCCACAAGTGATTTTCTTAATGTGATTTTTGAAACTAGCCCTTAAACATTAGAATTTGTTTGTTTTTTTTCCCCATTATCTCACAATATAACAATCAGAGTGCAGTTTTGCTACAGATGCTCTTTCTGTTTGTCTTTAGTGCCAGGACCCTCCGGTGACAACAGCATCAGCGTTACTGTGATCCTGATGGCCTGGGTGGTGATTGCAGTGCTCCTGTTCTTACTGAGGCCTCCTAATCTAAGAGGCTCCAGCCTTGCTGGAAAGCCCTCCAGTCCTCACAGTGTAAGATTTATTAATCCTCTGTGGGTACCATGTGGGGGTGGGGGTGGGGTGGTGGTGCTGGTGGTGGTGTTTATTTTGACTGAAATATCTAAATTATCAAGAGGAACACTTAATTCTTGGACTGAATTCTTCCAATGTAATCAAAATAAATTTTTCAGTCCCAGTTGTCTTTTGTAAAGATAAACATAAAAAAATCACAAGATCAGAATGAGGTTAGCTCCTAACTATATAATTCCTGCACTCGGGAAGGTGGGGCAGGAAGATTGCCACAAGTTCAAGGCTAGCCTAGCCTGTCTAGTGAGTAGGTACACACACACACACACACACACACACACACAAATACCCTACCTAGTGAGTTCTAGGCCATCTTGTACTACAAAATGAGACCCTTTTGCAGGGAGGGTATGGGTGTCTACAAAGTGACATTGTTTGCCTCGCTTGCATGAAGCCCTGCATTGGCTCCCTAACACCTCATAAACAGGGTGTGGGTGGCACACACCTGTAATCCCAGCACTGGGATTATTCTTTGCTACATAGATTCTTTGCTACATAGCAAATTAGAGCCTAGATTGACAATAGGAGACCCTGTCTCACAAAAACTTTTTTTTTTTTCGTGATGAAGCCACATGTTGGTTGGAACATCAAATTACTCTATTAATTCTGTTCTTCAGCCTTCACAAAGTACACTTCCTAATTGCTGTTTTTTGCAGCCATATGTTGTTAATATTAGAATTTACAAGCAGTTCTTTATATAAGAGGAAAGCAAGTATACAGTGAGAATTGGGTTGAACCGTGATCTTTGAGGAGCACAAGACATGCCCTGTGCTGAGGTAGAATGGCTTCATTGGCACACACAGGTTTTCGTTTCCAGGCTGTGATGGTGCACTTGGGAGGAAACAGCATTTGGATCTCTGTGAGTTCAAGGTTAGACCAGTCTACACACTGAAACCCTGTCTGCCTTAAAAAGGACGAAAGGAAGGAGAAAGGGGAGGAGTGAGGGAAGGAGGGAGCCAAGGAGAGCTTTAATGCACTTTGGGGAAGTGTTTCTCTCTTAGCCTTTTTCCTTACTTACATTCTTTGTATACCTTTATTATTTTTGTGTCGGGGAGCAATTTTTCCAGTGTTTAGAGATGAAGAAATTAACTTAACCTGGTTTAAAAGTCATTAAAAGCCACACCCCTTGGACCTTATTGGTCCTAGGAACAGTAGTCTCTGAGTCCTGAGTAAGGAACAGAAAAACAAGGTGGACAAAGTGCGATTGAAATGCTGATCACCCTTGCAGAGCTGCCAACAGGAACAATCGTCTCTAGGTCCTAAACTGGGGGGCTAGAAATGCTGATCACCCTCACTGAGCATGCCAACAGGAACAATCGTCTCTAGGTCCAAAACTGGGGGGGCTAGAAATGCTGATCACCCTCACTGAGCATGCCAACAGGAACAATCGTCTCTAGGTCCTAAACTGGGGGGCTAGAAATGCTGATCACTCTCACTGAGCATGCCAAGGTAAGTAAATAAAGCCTTCCCAACAATCCTAAAAGCTGATTCATTAATTCCTCTCTCTTTTTTTCTTTTTATGTTTTTGAGATAAAATCTCAACAGTATGGCCCAGCTGGCCTTCTACTGTTTTGTAGCTCAAGCTGACCTCAAACTCATGACTCCTACCTCAGCCTGCGTAGCTCGGCACGGCTTTCATCTTTTTAACTCAGACGTTTCTATTGCAAGTAGCAAAAAACCACGTCAAGGTGGTTAAATAAGTGGATTTATTGGCTTATACACCAAAAATTCAGTTAGGTTCAGTGTTAAGGACTTAACGCTATGTGGCAGAACGTGCCCGTCCACAGCTGCAACCCCAGCACGCGGGCTCCCTAGCAAGTCCCCGATGTCCCACACGTACATGCATGCATAGTCAGTTTGCTTCCTCTTACCACAGGCTTCACTGGAAGGTGGGCTTCCCTACAGTGGTGAGATAGTCGCCAGAAGCACCAGAGCCCCGTTCTGGTAGACATTCCGCAGGAGAAGCAGAAGTCTCTAGTTGTGAGGTACTGCACTCAGCCAGTCACATCAGGATTAACACTAACCTCCAGGCGCAGGGATGATCCCATCCCTGTTACAGCTTCCCTTTCCATACCCCGTGCAAGATGGGCAAAGCGCAGCACTGACCTCATGTTCTCTGTGGGAAACCACGAAGACCGTGAGTGTAAATTTAGTACGAAGGAGCAGGGGACAAGTTGCTGCTCATTTCTTACTTACAAGATGTGTTAAAAAGTCATTTAACCCTTTCTTTTTTACTGCCAGGGACAGGATCCACCGGCTCCTCCTGTGGACTAATGTTTTGATGTGGAAGCAGAGATTGTTAACACCTTGCACGACCAAATGACTGAAGATGACCAGAGTACTCTTAACAGTGTTTCCTTTTCCATCTGCAATTTGGGATGGTATTGTTTTCATGAGCTTCTAGAAATTTCACTTGCAAACTGACTTTTGCTTCCTGTGTTGCCACAGTTCTTATTTACAGTATAGCTGAGTAAATGATTCTACTGAAAAGTTCACGGGGCCTCGTTAGTTGGCCTAAGCTCAAACATTCCACTCGTTCTCCCTGGAATTGTGATCATAATGCCTGTGGTGGTTTCTGGCCCAACTGAAGGATAATTTAGATTTCTGCATTTAAGTATTTTAAATTGTTTTGATCTTACTTCTTTTCATAAGGTATTTATTTGCCGTTATCCGGTATGAATGGCAGGGCCACTCTGTGCTTTACTTTACTTTGGCAGTTAATTCGTGGGTGGCAGTTGTCTGTAGTTCTTGGGACAGTGACACTTTGAGAACATTTTCCTTAAAAACTCCAGCTGAACTCTGTGTGGCTACAGCTGGCTTATGTGGCTAGAATAGAAAAGGTGAATTGGTTGTTTACTGATTTTTTTAAATTCCTGTTTAAAATTTTTGATGTTAAGAATACTTTAAATAAACATGATTGATTAATATGGTGGTTGGTTTAGATCCGCTGCGTGTCCTTGAAAGCCACTGTACACTACTAGCCTTACACAGTTCATGAAAGGGAGAGTTGGTTCTTTCTGCCTTCACCAGGTGCAGTCTAGCCACACTAAGCTGTATGTGGAGCTGTATGTGGATTGTTTTTTCTTTTCTTTTCTTTCTTTCTTTCTTTCTTTTTTTTTTGTTTGTTTGTTTTGTTTTGAGATAGGGTTTTTCTGTGTATCCCTGGTCACTCTGTAGACCATACTGGCCTCAAACTCAGAGATCCACTGGCCTTTGCCAAGTGCTGGGATTAAAGGCATGCATCACCACTGCCTGGCTATATTTGTTTCTTTTTTCTTTTAGGATTTATTTATTCATGTATTTTATGTTTATGTTTATGAGTGCTTTGTTTGCATGTACACCTGCGTGCCAGAAGAGAGCATCAGATCCCATTATAGATGGCTGTGAGCCACCATGTGGTTTCTGGGAATTGAACTCAGGACCTCTGGAAGAACAGGCAGTGAGTGCTCTTACCTGCTGAGCCATCTCTCCAGCCCCTATATTTGCTTCTTAAGTGACCGCCTCTTAGCCAGCTTCTCTTCCATTCTAACTCTTCCATGTTAAAATGAAATAGTCTTACATCTGTGTGTACGATTGACACGTTTACTTATTTTCACATACCTTTTTTATTTAAAAATATTTTTCGAGTCTTTTGTTGCTTTTCTGACTTATGAAGAAAAAACCTTTAATGAGGTCGTGGTTTATTCGAAGGGAAAAGAGGAAAAGGACAAGGTTATTTTTCTAACCTCTCAGCTTGATCTTCCTTAGTAATGGGATGTGGATGCACTGGAGTGCACTGGAAGGAGCATTGATACCTGAAGTTTTGAAATGTATTTAAAAAGACGTTGTATTGTTTTTCCTCGGTTCGAAAGTCAGTGAATACAAATGGCATCTAAACATGCCTGGATGGCCCGGATTTTTTTTTCTTTCTAGGAAGTAGCTGCAGATGATTTGTTGGGGCCAGAACATACTGCTATCACTGTAAGGATTTCCCCTCTGTGGTCATGCTAGGCTGTCACGGTACAGATCCGAGGAACTATTTGTGTGAACTAAATAAACATCATCATTGCGCCATTGGCAGGCCTCTGACCTGGCTGTGTGATGCTCTGGTTATTTTCCTCATGTTAGGTTCCGCTCTGGCCCGTACGCATTGTTAAGGGGAACATCTCGTCCCATGCTGTAACACTGCCTGCCTGCATTCCTCCTGGCTCACTTGGCTCTGCGCAGTGCTTGAAATAATATGACCACCTCTTAGCTACTGTGCTTATAAAGGGGTGGCTTAACCCAGGTAAGTTGAATCCTGAACAAATAAGCAGCCAGGGTTTCCCTCATGATGTGGCAAAGCAGAAGCCTTCCCCACTTCATAACTGGTAGCCAGTTTACCACAGAAGCCAGGCGTGGAGGCAGTCCTGATGCCAGACTAGGCCACGTAGTGCATGTCATTCAAGTTTTGCCCCACAAAGGAAAAAGATGGGGTGAGGGACTTACAGCTGAACAAAACTGGAGCAGCATCAAATGGAGTGAAATCCCTGGAGTATTTGCTTTCCTGTCCTCACGTGCTAACGCTGAAGACCTGCACACGTGTCCCAACAACTGCCTGCTTCTAACCTGAGCTATACATGATGGAGAACTGATGTGTTCACTCCATCTGCCTCACAAGTATTGATTGAGACTTCACCTTGGTTTAAAATAAATGGACAAAATGTGGATGCCGAACATCTAGTATAGAGACCTGGGAATGCGGACTCCTATTCTAGGTGTTCTTTTATCATACATCTAAATACCTTAGCCTTTTCCTATGAGAGCTCCCCATTAAGTTAGTAACACAGGGGCTGGAGAAATGACTTGGTGGTTAAGAACACTGGCTGTTCTTCCAGAGGACCCAGGTTCAATTCCCAGCACCCACGTGGCAGCTCACAACTGTGTGTAACTCCCATTCCAGGGGATCTGACATTTTCACACAGACATATGTGCAGGCAAAGCACCAAATGTACATAACATAAAAGTAAATAAAATATTTTTAAAAAATTAGTAACACAGCCTCGCTTTTTTAACCCTTCAAAGATTTTACTCTCTGACATAGAAAAGGCTTAGTTCTGTGTTCACCAAAAGTATATATGATCACAATTGTTAGAAAATCCAATCCAGACATTTCAATGCCTGTTAACAGTTGAGTTTCTTTGAGAAACACTTGGTCTTGGGGTTATTGTTTTTTGTTTTTAATTCTTTGTTCTGTTTTCTTTGGGAAATTTTTTTCTATACTCCTATGGCATCTTACATAGAATATTATTATTACCATAACTAATAATTTATATCATTCTCTTCTTGAAGCTTCTACATGTGGCCTTTTAATCGAGTGTATTCTTATACCATTATTTTGCTTGCAGACATCAATCTGTAGCTAAAATTCTCTTAAAATAGAGAAAGCTAACATTGTGTCACCCTGGGTCACTCATGCTCTAGAGTTCACCTGAGAGTCGTTTCATAATGTTTATACAAAATCTAGTAGCTTGGGTTTCCTGTTTTCCACCTAGGACAGATCAACATTGGGACTTCTTATAGCAGAAGGTTTTATCATGTATCTCAACACCATCCATGATTGCTAGTAAGTCATGTTTTACAATGTGCAGAGGCTCTTCAGAGTAGCCATTAACCATCACTGTCCCTTGGTTTCATTTAGTGTCTGTGATGGTGTTTATAGAATTATTGATATCTTAGATTTTTAAAAGAATTGTGGAAATCTATCAGTGTCTCTCTCTCAGTGATTTTGTGCTCAAGTTTGACCAGCCCAGTTACAAACACAAAACAGCAACTTGAAGAAGGAAAAATGAAGAGAGTTAACAGTAAATGGTTTCAATTTTTTCTTGCAGTAGAAAACATGGACAGTCTTATATTTCTTATTGAGAAATCCTATGTATTTGTTACATGTCCAATGATTATTTTGTTGAAAGCAAAAGTGGTCATGTGATTACTAAATATACTTTGCTGTTTCTAAGTGTTTAAGTCATGCCAAACAATCGGTCTGTGCCATCTGGCATTTGTCGTTAATCTTTTACTGAGTGTGTGGGTTGGGGTAAAGGGCTTGTACTATGCACTTTTTATTATTGAATAAATAGAAAATGTGAGTAACACTTTGTTTTCTGTTTGGCTTTTGTGGGGAAAGTTACCTCTTCTATTTAGTAAATTCTAACATTTCAAGGCACAAATTTTCAACTCAAGATATTCCTAAGAAATAAGAAAAATATTTACATAGTAACTTGGATGGAGCCCACTTGTGCCTTCATGCACTCTGGTTTCTATCACCAGCACCTCCTAAACCAGCTGTGGTGGCACATCTAAAGGCCCAGCACTTGCGAGGAAGAGGCAGAAGAATCAGGAGTTCAAGGTCACACTGCTATAGCAAGTTTGAAGCCAGCTTGGGATGCAGGAGACCTTATCAAAAATGTAAAACAAAGCAAAACAAGAAGTATAGGGTCACTATTCAGAAGGAAAACTTCTAAGAACCTCTAGGAAATTATATTACATTTATTTGGTTATCTTTCTCTTCCTAGAATATGGAGTCAAGCAGACATTTTCTTTGAGGGGTAATATGCAGTAGTATTTATCTGAGCAGACATTTGCTACCCAGAGCTAGACCTATAACTGCACTGAAATCACACACAAGTAAAAATTTGCTTTTCCTCTGACCTAAAATGTGTCCAAACACAAAAGATTGTAATAGCATAAGGCATGGGGAAATGCCAAAATTGCTTTATGGTTCTGGTGCCAGTTTCTGTGCATTATCTGTTTTTGAGACAGAGTCTTAGTGTATAGCCTGGGCTGGCCTAACCCTCCATCCTTCTACTTCAGCCTCTCTAGTGCTGGGGTTATAGGTAAGTGCCAAGCCAAGCTAAATATATTAAATGTTACTGAAAATATCAAAACATGATGGCATGCACTTAAAAGAACCAGCTGCTGGGAATGCTGAGGCAGGAGGATTGCTTGAGCAAGAATCCCATCTAATAAACAAAACTCTAGGCTGATGAATTAGCTTAGTGGTAGTGTTTGGTTAGCAGGCAAAAGGCCCTTGGTTCCATACCCAGCACCACAAAAAATTAAAACAGGCTTTATGGGGCTGAGGAGATGGCTTAGTTGCTAAAGTCTTTTCCTTGCAAACATAAGGCGCTGAGTTTGGATCAGTACTCAGTTGAAAGTTGGGGGTGTGGAAAGTGCCTGCAATCCCAGTACTGGGGACACAGGGACAGGAGGATCCTCGGGGTTTGCTGGCCAGCCACCCTGGCTGAATCAGTGGGCTACAGAACCAGAGCCACTGTCACATGAGATGAAGAATGGTGAAGGAAGACAACATGTCAGCTTGTAGCCGCACATGCAGACACACACACAACTTGCATATGTACCTGCATCTGCACCTGCATGTTCACAAACACACATCAAGAGCAAATTCTGTGAAGTATATGACTTCTTAGAGACAGTTACAGTTCAATCTAAAGTTTCTCACTTACGTGGCTGGGAATGTCGCTCTGTCGGTAGAGTACTTGCTTAGCATACACAAAGGGTTTGATCTCCAGCACTGAATAAAACTAGACATGACGACCCATGCCTTTAATCCCAGCACTCACAAGATGACAGAAAAATCAGAAGTTCAAGGTCATACTTAGCTACATAGCTAGTGTTACGTCACCAGTAGCCTGCAGCCCTCTTACATCAAAGTGTCCCGCAGTATCCATTCTGGGCTGTGGTACTGGTGATACAGTAGATCAAGGGACTTAGAAAAGCTGCAGAAGAGCAGGCTCCGATGATGAAACTCATTATAGGACTCCAGTTGTTAGTGTCCCTGAACGACCTTGTAAAGTTCCAGACACATTAAGACTGCTGTCGTTGTACATTTTCACAATCCAGAGAGCATGGAAACTAGATTCAGGACATTTTCACTGAGTTTCCGCTGGGCGAAATTCAGCCTACTAGGGAGAGACAGTGGCACCTTAGGTTAAGGTGCCTGGTGTGTAGTGTCATAAATACTACAAGGGCTGTTCCTAGATCTGTCTTGTGCTGTAGAATTAAATGTGCCAACATTTGTAGGATCTGTGTGGTTTAACAGACCAGAAGAGAAATTTTTTAAGTATTTTTTTTTTTTAAGATTTATTTATTTTTAAGTGCATTGGTGTTTTGCCTGCCTGTGTGTCTGTGTGAAGATGTCAGATCCCCTGGAACAGGAGTTACAGACAGTTGTGAGCTGCCGTGTGGGTGCTGGGAATTGAACCTGGATCCTCCGGAAAAGCTACCATGAACTGCTGAGCCATCTCTCCAGCCCCCAGGCCTTTCAAATATAATAAAAAATAGATTTTATTATCTTGCAGCTAAACTAAACATTTGACTCCCCCTCCTTCACGGTTCCAAGTGCTGGAACTGCAGGAGTATTTAAGCACACCCAACAAATACGCAGTAATACAGTCCAAAGCATAAAATATTCATGAGCCTTACCGATGTAATTAAGTCACTGAATAAAAAACAGCAAAGTGTTAACAGATGTTTCATTCTAGAGCTGAGACACCAAAGCTAAAATCATTCCTCCTTGCCCATTAGTATTTATATTCATGGGCTGGGAATCAGCTGATACCGAATTCCACTGCAGAATTACTCTTAACACAGCAATACTTGGGTTTTTCCTAATAGCCAGGAGTGATACATTTTATCTTGTAAATTGCTGTTGTGAACTCCCAGCTGGAGTCTGTCCCGTTACTGTGCAAGCTGTGTGTGAAAACACACAGGCTAGGAAGATGGAAGCACTGCCAACTAGTCACGTGTGTGCAGCACTACGGTCCCTGCACTAAGGAGGTCAAGGCGGAAAGATGCCGTGTTTAAAGCTAGCCTGAGCCCCGAAGAAGACACTGTCACTGGGAAAATCAAAATCTATTTTACTAGCTAATAATAAGAATATTTTGCAAAGGGTAGGCTAAAATGTTAGTAGTGTGGCTATTCATCATATAACTAAACTCTGTGGCTGTTAAAAAAATTATCATTTGAGGCCCTGAGTTTAATTCCCAGCAACGCACACACATGGTTATTTCTAGTTCCAAAGTACAGACAATACAAAAGCTAACAAAGAGGGTGAGATCATTTCAGGAACTGGTAATCACTTGAGAAAGCGTTTTCTGATTTGATACCTGAGCTGAGACCTGAGCAAAGCCGTGGTCTGGGAAAGCATGACAGCTACGGTGCAAAGGTCCTGAGACTGAAATAGAAGCTGTTCTTAGGGGATCCAAATAAGATCAAAGGTCTGGGGCAAAAGGACCTCGGAAATCAGGTCTCCATCTTACGTTGCCTTGAAAGTCAAATACAAACTTTGGAGTCACTCAGCGTAAAGGAAAAGTGATTGGCAGTAGAGATAATGGGGTAACATAATCTCACTCTGGTTGCTGTGTAGATTCATCGCATGACTCAGGGAAAGGAGGTACGGATTGGGGGTGTTGCTCCATAGTAGAGCATGTGTTTAGTGTGTGTAAAGGTTGGGCTTAACTCCTACCCAACCCCCACACACCCAAGAGAAGAAAAGGAAGGGAGAGAAGGAAAAAAGCCAACATGAGTGAACCAACCAACCAACAAACCATGGGAGTCGGGATAAAAGGGTTAGTGGCTTTGGCAGACTTGGGTCTTTTGAAGTACTGCCGGTAGGTCAACATTGGCGAGGTGATGGATGAAGGGGAGGAAATGAGAATGGCATCTCTTCTTGCAGCCTGAGCAGCTGAGTAGTAGATGAAACAGGTGGGAGAGGTCTGCGGAAAGGAAATGAATGCTGAGAGGAAGCAGGCTGCCACGAAATTTTACTTAGGATTCATGTTCCCTTGATGGAATAAAGACCAAGTAGTTGGCTGGGGAGTGGCGGTGCGTGCCTCTAATCCCGGCACTCAGACAGGAGGATTGAGAACTGGAGGCCAGTCAGGGATGGGGGAAACACATGACTCACCCCAGTAATTCAAAACAAGTACATAACAGCAGTCCAACAGCGTGATGTCTGGCTTCGAGGCTTGCCTCACGTATTCATAACTCAGACTCTACCTTGTTCCATCGTTCCCTAAAGTACAGCTCCTTTTTTTGTTTTTGCTTTTTTCGAGACAGGGCTTCTCTGTCGTAACTCCTGGAACTCACTCTGTAGAGCTCCACCACCATCCAGTAAGTACAGCTTCTTAAAAGTGTGGGGCTGTAACCCCATATGGGGGTTGCTTTAGCTCAAGGTGG
Organism: Cricetomys ansorgei; assembly: GCA_026225945.1. Taxonomy (NCBI): domain Eukaryota; kingdom Metazoa; phylum Chordata; class Mammalia; order Rodentia; family Nesomyidae; genus Cricetomys; species Cricetomys ansorgei. The sequence goes on from JAMJFZ010001720.1 coordinate 56,776, forward strand.
GGTTTCAGAAAAATGACAGCAGTAAAAGGTTTTCAGATGCGCAGAATCAAACGTAATGAATCTGAGGTGTTTTTGGCAACACCCATGTGGCATTGAGTGACTTTGCTGGTGCCCTGGTTGTGCACACACACGTGTCCCTTGCAGTGTGCGTGGGAGACTACTGTATGTTATGAATGGCACTTGTTTTTCTGCACTTAGAGAAACATAGCACTTTATGAAAAAAAAGGGACTTTTCTTACGTTTTCCTACTGTCATCCCTCTGTATTTAAGTGTCAAATTTTACAGCTTTGGCTGTATTTTGTTAGAGTGGTTTTAAAAAGTATTGTTGCTCCTCGCCCCCAAGTACCACCGGGCCTGCAGGTCTGTGTGAAGCTGTGATAGAGTCTCTGCTCCACAGGGTGGGGTTTGAGAACACTGCGGAGAATTTTAAGAGATGCCAAGTAAGATCTAGAAGATAGCAAAAGGGTGAAGCCGACTACTCAGCTCAAAAGCAATTGGTGGTCAGGACAAAAATACGTGTAACACGCCCAGATGCAAGAGGACAGCATTTGCCAGATACGCAGTTGGCACACAGAGGAGAAAATACATTAATATCTAATGCAATTATATAACATATCATAGAAAAATATAACTAACAGATACCATGTCAGATTGCTTATGACCATATAGAAGGAGATACAATAGTTTGTGCAGCATATGCACATGAACTACCAGAATATGTGCAAGCTGGCTTTACAGATTATGCTGCGGCCTATTGTATTGGCCTGCTGCTGCTCCACAGGCTTCTCAACAGGTTTGGCATGGACAAGATCTATGAAGGCCAAGTAGAAGTGACTGGACATAAAAACAACGCAGAAGACATTGATGGTCAGCCAGGTGCCTTCACTTGCTATCTGAATGCAGGTTTTGCCCAAACTGACAATAAAGTTTTTGGGGCCTTGAAGGGAGCTGTGGCTAGATGCTTGTCTATCTCTTAAGTACCAAATGATTCCCTAGCTGTGATTCCGATGTACTTCTGCATTGAACTCCTTGCTACCTACCAGTGGTCACACCCCCAAAGAAAAATGACTCTCCTCTAGCAGCCATCAGTTGTCCATAGCTCCTCAGCTAAGTGTGGGGACTTGTGAGCCCCCTCCTCATCTGTGCTTGAATTCTCAAACAATAATTTTAAATTTATCTATTTTTGATTATGTATAAGGACACACCTTGAATGTGTGTGTGGAGCCATTTTTCTTTGGGAGTATGGCCACTGGTAGGTGGCAAGGAGTTCAACACAGAAGTACATCAGAAGCACATCATGGGTCAGAATGTTGCGTACCACATGTATTACCTAATGGAGGGAAATGAAGATGCTTGGAAGATAATTTTCTCAATGTGTAAAAGACAATGTAAACTCCAGATGATGGAAGAGATGCATAAGAAAGCTCATGTTGCTACCTGAAAGAATCCAGTCTATGAGAAGAAGCCCAAGAGAGAAGAAGAGGCAGAACTATCCCCGAATGTCCCTAGCCTGGAAGAAAGATGGGGTTGCTCAAAAGAAGGCAAGCTTCTGCGGAGTTCAGGAACTAAACTGCTGAGAGCTAAAGCATTTTTTTTTTCCATAGAGTCAATAAGCTTATTGATCAAACGGGGTGGGGGGGAAGATTGTCGTTTGAGGCAGCAAGGTGTCTTGGTAGGTAAAGGCACTTGCCACCAAGCCGGATGCCCTGAGCTGGATCCCTGGGACCCACATGGTGGAAGAAGAGAACTGACTCTTTCAGGTTGTCCTCTGACCTCCACACACACATGCAAACTGTGTCCTTATACATACACAAAAATAGATAAATAAATTTCAAATTATTGTTTGAGGATTCAAGCACAGATGAGGAAGGGGCTCAGAAGTCCCCACGCTTAGCTGAGGAGCTACGGACAATTGGTAGCCACTGGAGGAGAGTCATTTTGCTTTGGGGGTGTTGCCACGGGTAGGTTGCCCATGCTTCAGTGAATGAGCCCATATACGTGTGCATATGGATAGCGCTACTTAGAATGAGTGGTTATTTAAAATAAATAAATAAATAAGCTTTGAGCTGGGTGGTGGCAGTGCACACCTTTAGTCCAGATGGATCTCTGAGTGTGAGACTAACTTGGTCTACAGAGCAAGTTCCAGAACAGCCGGGGCTACACAGAGAAACCCTGTCTCAAAAAAAAAAAAAAATACAATTACGTTAAATTTAATAGGTTGTTGTGAAGTCCCATGTGGAGGCTAGGGAGCTTCTGCCACAGCAACAACCGCTCTTACTCTGAGCCATCTCTCCAGCCTTGTTTAGATATTTCCTATTAATATCCCCTTAGCCAGAACTTAGACTCAGAGATCGTATCTACCCAGCTAAGCTTTGGGAACTGTGTCACTTAAAGAATAGAATGGCTAATGAGTCTCATCCAGAAGTCAGCACCACCAAGGGGACCCAGCAATTCACTGTTAGTTACAATGATTTTGAGACATCCGAGTGGAGGTCTGTTGTGGGGCATTGGGTAGAGCAATGTGGAGCTCAGTTCCATCATAGAAAGAGAGAGAGATGGCTTAAGAACCACAGGCCACAAATGATATTTCTTTTGGACTGGGTAAAAAAATCACTTAGGGCAAGATAGAAGTTCCTTGACTGGGGCTTGGAACACAATATGGAGAGCTCTGGTAGAAAAAAAAAGGAACAACAAAGTAGAAGAGAGGAAGCAAATGGAAAGCAATAATGACCACGGGCATGAACTGTCTCAGATGCTCAGAATAAAGCAAACCTCCAAGAGGCAGGACCAACCGTCTCAAAAGGTGCCAGGTCTTCAATCATGGTGCAAAGAACTGCATATTTGGGTTAGCAATGATGGCTTGGTGAGTAAAGTCAAGCTGCCACCAGGCCTGATGACCCGAGTCCTGTCCTTGGTAGTTCACGGTGAAAACAACCAAGTTCCTGGAGTTCTGTGCCCACTACATGTGCACAGTGGCACACCGGTGCCCACACAATAAAAAAGTGCAAAGAATTTTAATTGAACATTTGGCTAAACAGATTTATTGATGAACTTAATTTAAAAATGCCAGTGGAATGCTGGGAAATGAACAATTAGTGTGAGGGAGAAGAAAGGAGAAAACACGAGCAACTTTTGAGGGTCTTACCATGAGTGGGGGAGCAGAGAATTAGGGAGTCAGCAGGACACAAATGGAAGGTGGAGGGAGGAACTTTGTATCATTACTGGTTTTTGTTTGTTTGTTTGGAGACATGATCTTACATAGCTCAGGTTGGATTTGAACTCACTATATAACTAAGGATAACTTTGAACTTTCTGATCCCTAGGGCTCCACCTCTCCAGTATTGGGCAGACAGGTGTGCACCACTGTGCCTGGTTTGTTCTCAGATCTCCTGCATCACTGTCTTTCTACCTTCCATCCGAATTGATGACCTCAATATGAGAACCGAGATTAGAGACTATCAGGATTAATCCTGTCCTGTCCCACACCTACATCACTGTCCCTGTCTTCCTACAAGGTCCTGTTTGTCTCCTAAGCTGGTGCATCCTCAAACCCATATGCCCCAAACCTAAACTCTAAGGACATCATCAGCAAGAGTCCTGTATCTTCTACTTTTTCTTTGAATACTCCATTCATTGATACCTGGAACCTCCTTGGGGCAGCGGCTCTCTGTGGCTGGAAAATGGAGGCTCTTTTTTCCCCATCTCCTCTAACCAAAGACTATAAAGATGAAGAGAGTGTAGTCCCAGTGTCTTATTTTTATTGCTGTACAATTCTCTCTCTCCCTCTCCCTAAAATCCTCAACTCGATGGGCAGGCATTACAACACATACCTATAATACCAGCACCTGGAAGGTAGAGGCAGAAGGACCAGTTTAAGATCACCCTGTGCCTCATAGTAAGATTTGGATTAGCCTGGACTACATGAGACCCTGCAATACTTTTAAAGGAGTCAAGATCACTAATTTATGTAGCATCTTTGGCTTGGCATTCAGAACTTCCCAAATGTGTTCTGTCTTACATTCTCTCCCCCTTCTGCCTCTCTTTGTTGACAGGGTTGCTGCAGATGGAACCCCAGGCTTTGTGAATGCTAAACACAACGTGTAGTCTGTCGCTGAGCCACACCCAGCTCCCAAAACATCAGGTTTCTAACTCTAGGCTTGAACTTTAACAAAAATATGTATATATGGTGAGAAAGAAAGGATTGAGGACCCTTGCTTAATTATAGAGGACTTCCTCAAAGCCCGAACCCCTTTGTTTGGTACCCAGAACTTTTATGCTTGGGTAATGGGTCACAGGAACATTTTGTTTGTTTGAAAGGTAAGTCTTCCTTTTGTTACGGGCTTCTCCAGGCAGACCACTCTTGGGTACCTATGGGATGTGAGAGGCTGGAAATGGGTTCCCTAAGGTTCAGTTGACCGAGGTGAAACTAACTTTTACTGTCAGAAGTAAGAAGTCTCAGGATGGAGACATGGCTCAGTGGGTAAGAATACTTGCTGAGAAAGCATGAGGACCTGAGTTCAGATCCCAACACTCCTGTAAAAAGCTCAGCCTGATCACGTGCTTCTAACCCCAGTGCTGTGGAAAGGCAGAGAAGGGAGGGTCACCATGACTTCCTGCCCAGCAGCCTCGCTCCAGGTTCAGTGAGACACCGCTAAGAAATAAAGCAGAGAATAAAGTTGAATGCTGGATGTCCTCTGACCTCACACAGGGGACACAAAGTTATCACACACACACACACACACACACACACACACACACACACAGTTTAGAGCAGAATGCTGGATGTCCTCTGAACTCAAACAAGGGAACAGTTTCATCCATTTGTATAGTGTGAAGGAGAGGGACGGAAAGACATTATCAAGGTCTTTACTAACTTTTTTGCAAATATTTGTAGAGACTATTATTGCTCTGAGTCCCAAAGGCCGCCGTGTCAGGCTTGCTACTTGCGGTTCTAGATGACTGCAGATCTCCCCGCATCCGTTGCTCATCCTCTCTAACCGCTTTGTTTCTTCCAGTTAACACCTATGCTTTCTTTAGGAGGTAAGTTATCTCAGTTTGAAGCGGTTTCCGTAAACTACTGTGGAAATATCCTCCCTGTATCTGTCTATCTTCTGAGCTTTCTCATCTCTCTATTTGTCGAGGCAGGGTATTTTGTAGCTCAGGCTGGCTATGTAACTGAGGATGGCCCTAAAACCCTGATCCTCTTGCCTCCATGTCTTGAGTTCTAGGAGCCCCATTATATATCTTCATAAAGACTGTGTCTGTGGCTGTGCATGGTGGCACACACCTTTAATTCCAGTACTCAGGAGGCAGAGGAAGGCAGATTTCTGAGTTCCAGGCTATCCAGGTCTACATAGCGAGTTCCAGGCCTGCCCAGGACTACATAGCAAGACCCTGTCTCATTGCTCCTCCCCAAGCCCCCACCCCACCCCTTCAAGCCCAGAATAAGGAATTATAATTTTGCATTTATTTGTGTGATTATTTGATACTTCCCCATAGGACAAAACTTATATTTATAATGACAAGGAATATGTCATTCTTTACTCACAGTGAGAGTTCCAGTTACAGACAGTCCTGTCACTCAGTAAACGCTTGATGGAAAATTCTTGTTGAATGTACAAAAACAATTTTTTATTTAAATTAAATTTAATTTTTTGCCTGGCAGTGTTTGCATGCACCTTCAATCCCAGCTCTCTGGGATTACCTGGCAGAGGCAGGTAGATCTCTGAGTTCAAGGCTAGCCTGGTTTACAGAGCTACATCCAGAGCAAGTTCCAGGACAGCCAGGGCTACACAGACGAACCCTGTCTCAAAGAAACAAACAAACAACCACAATTGTCTTTAAACTTCCTACAAGAGGCGCCTGCTGCAAACTGAAATTGCACGCGGAAAGAGCGGCAAAAGCAGGCGAAGGCACTGTGAAGGAGAAGTCCTGGAAAGGAGCTATGTCTGCAAAAGCTGTTTGATTGGAACTTCAGTTGTGTGGAGGCGCTGGGGTGGTGTGTCGGTCGAGAGCCTAATCACGGTTTACCTTCGGCTACCTTTAGCCTCCTAACTAGCCATTCCCTGCCTATCTCAGTGTTGGACCTAACATCCTGTGATTAACAGCTTGAACATTTTTGGAATGTATCAACCTAGCTGACCACTGGCTCTCACTAACCCAGAAGCTAAGAATGTTATCAGAGCGCCCGAGGCCTATAGCTGAGGTCTCTCTTACTTGGCCTAAGCCATCTGATGTTTCAGCAATGTATTTGAAAAGTATCTTGGTTTATAACCGGGGTCCTCTGGAAGAGCAGTAAAAGCTCCTCACTGCTGAAATCTCTTCAGCAGCCCCATCCTTTTGAGATGGGGTCTCACCATATTGCACTGGCTGGCCTGGAACAAGCCATGTAGATCACCTGGGCCTCGAACTCACATCTGCCTGCTTCTGCCTCCTGAGTGCCGAGATTAAAGGCATGTACCACCAGGCCCATTTAAATCCATGATAAGCCCCTAATGTCTTAAAGGAAGATTTACATATAAAGCAGATGAAAGGGACTTAAGAGAAGCTGGGTTCTCATAGCCGCCTCTGTAATTGATCTGATACACTATCACAGTGGATCCTCTAGAAAATTCTAGAACACACTTGTGTAAGAACAAGTGCAAAAATAAGTAAGGCATTATGAGAATGTTCTGTCATTCATGGACCTTCTAAATGGCACCTAGGGACTGGCCCGATGGCTCAGCTGGTGAAGTTGCGTGCTGCCGAGCCCAGTGACTTCAGCCTGATTCCTGAAGCCCCTCTGGTGGGGAGAACTGACTCTCACCTCACAAGTCAAGTTGTTCTCCGACCAACATGAATGCCTGAACACACTCCGGCATGTGCACACATACTCTCTCTAAATAAACAAACAAATAAATGTAAAAACTTTAAAAGGAAAAAAAAAAGCCTCAGGAGCAGCTAGCTAGACAGGTCCCCACTTTGTCCTGTTCTAGCTCCAACATCCACTTTAGCCCAAATCGACATTCTTATTTAATTTCTGAGATCCTAGCGGCTGTTTTAAGGATTATCACTACCATAAAGCACCAGCAAGGAATGGGGAGGTGAAGGCTGGCGAGATGGCTCAGGCGGGGAGGTCTCCTGCCACCAAAACTTAACTTGAGCTTGATCCCTAGGACCCACATGATAGAGATAACTAACTCTCCATTAGGTTTCATCTGTTCTCCACATGCATGATGTATACGTGTACACAAACAGACATGCCCGAAAGATGTAATAGATTTTAAACAAACAAAATGTGAGGTGAATTCTATGCAGGAAATGTTCAATTTCGAAATGGAGAATAGAGAAGTGATTTAATGTAGGTAATAATGCACCAAGTTTACAACAGAAACTTTATTATTTGTTCTGTACCTGTTTACTATGTCTCATCTGCAGTCATTAGCAGCAGAGACTCAGCCCAATGCCTGTAGCCTGTAACCTGCTGTCTGGGCAGTTACCCCTTAGGCACCTCCACTCAGGTAAAACTGGGTCCTTGACTAGTTTAGATCACAGCAGAAAGAAAATTGGTAAGTTTATTAAGAAGAGAAAAGCAGCTTGAGTGGAGGTGGCGCATGCCTTTGATCCCAGCATTTGGGAGGCAGAGCAGACAGATCTCTGTGAGTTTGAGGCCAGCCTGGTCTAATAGTGAGTTCCAGGAAAGCCAGGACTACACAGAGAAACCCTATCTTGAAAAGAGAGATAGAGCGAGATAGAGAGAGAGAGAGAGAGAGAGAGAACTATAGAGAAACACTTAATAGACTTCTCAAGAGGGTAACTTTCAAATGCTTTAACAGTCTCTCTCTCTCTCTCTCTCTCTCTCTCTCTCTCTTATATATATATATAATTAATATATATAATATATATATATATATATATATATATATATATATAATTTTGTGTACATTTTAATTTACATTGCTCAAAGGATGTAATTCACAACCAGGTTCAAAGATTAAGCAAAATTTAAAATTCGAGTCTTCTAAAAGTGAGAGTGTTTATACATGTCTCCCGAAGAATTCCCTCTCTGTAAATGAAATTCTAAGAAGGGTTCCTGTTCAGGTGCAGGTATGAAGAGAACACCGACATGGATGACATGCCTAAATGCGAAGGCCATGTCTCTAGTCAAGCACGGGTCGCTTGTTTTCCAGTCTTGTTTGAGATTCTCTAAGAAAAGGAAGGATTTGTAGAAATGATTAAAAAAAAGAACTTGTTTATAACTTGCCTTTACAAATCAAACTTTTACTCAACTTGTAACCAAATTAACAAGTGCTTTCAAGGGCTACAGAGATGGCTCAGGGGTTAAGAACACTAGCTGCTCTTCCTAGAGGACCTGGGTTCAATTCCCAGCACCAACACGGTAGCTCACGACTGTCTGTAGCTCCAGTTCCAGGAGATCCAGCACCCTTACACCAATGCACATACAAAATTTGAATAGATTATTAATAAATAAACAATGTGTTTTCAAATCACTTGGAGCTGCTGACTCATTCTGCTCACATACTGTTATAAATTAATTGATCTTAAAGAAAAATTGTAATCAAGGCAGTCCTAGTGGTGCCCTTTATCCCAGCACGTGGGGGACAGAAGCAGGCGACCTCGGTGAGCTCAAGGACAGCCTGGTCTACAGAGTTACCAAGGACAGCCAAGGCTACAGAATGAGCCCCTTTCTGAGAACAGAACAACTATAATTAATCTTACGATGCTTTGGACTCCTGGTGTAATGAACTCCTCCAAGCTCCAGAAAGCAAACTTTGCTTTTCCTGCATTCGCCTTTTCTCTGTGTGACTTACACGTGGCCCCTAACTCAGAGCAACGTGTGTGTGCGTAAGATGCTGTGATTGTTATTCTCCAGGTATTGAAAACAATGTTCGCTCACAAAATAAGTTAAAGACAATATGCAGACATAGATTGATAGCATTGGATTGTGGCTTTGTGTGATGTTCTCAGTCAACAGAGTCAGAAACACAAATTTTTGTATTTGTTTGCGATCTGAAACTCCTGGAGAAAATTGCTTAAGAGAAAAAAGTACCTCATTCCCACAGCAAGACCTGAAGAAGTACAACACCAACAGACATGCTAATATGGAAGGAGGAGATCTTTCAGGCCCCACCCCTACCTAGACAAGATCTAAAGACAACTAAGTAATGCTGAGATTGGAAAACGGTCTTTCCCAGAAAATCCAATACCAAGTGGCCAACCCTGAAACCATCTATGCTGTAACACCGAATAGACCCAGTAGGTTTATTTATAATTTTAGGCAAATATATAAATCTATAAATTTATCTATCCACCTATCTATATCTGTATATATGTAACAATAACAAAGAAAAGAAAAAAAGACTATGACATTCAGAAAGCCAAGGGGTACATGGTAGGGACTGGGAGGAGGAAAGGGAAGGGGGAAATGATAGAATTATATTTTAAATTTCAAAAGTAAAAAAAATAAAAATTAGGAGCTAGAGAGATGGCTCAGTGGTTAAGAGCCGAGCCCAGGTTTAATTCCTAGCATCCACATGGCAGCTCACAACTGCCTTGAACTCCAGTTCCAGGGAGTCTGATACCCACATAGATATGCATGTAGGCAAAACACCAATGTACATAAAATAAAAATAAAATAAATGATAAAAACATTAAAAAATGCTGGGTGGTGGTGGCGCACGCCTCTAATCCCAGCACTTGGGAGGCAGAGGCAGTCGGATCTCTGTGAACTCAAGGCCAGCCTGGTCTACGGTATGAGTTCCAGGACAGCCAGAGTTACAACAGAGAAACCCTGTCTTGAAAAAAACACAACAAAAAATAATAATTAAAAAAATAATAAATAAAATAAAGTTCATTTCTTTTCCATATATTTGCTTGCAGTTCAATAAAGAGAATGGCATTTGTTTGAGAGATCAGAACTCTTTACATAAATCAGGCTACCTCTTGAGTAACCAACACCAAGGGTTACTTTTTCTTTTATGTGGCACTGCTTCCTCAAATATTATCTCAGTAGGCAGTTTTGACTATTTAATTGTGTTGAGGTTTTTTGTCTTTTGAGAGAGGGTCTCCTGTAGCCCAGGCTGGCTTAGAACTTGCCATGTAGACCAGGCTGGCCTTCAGTTTGCGGTAATTCTCCTGCTTCTGCCTTACAAATATTTGGGATTGTACGTTTGTCCCACCATACCAGGTCCAGCTGAAGTTTTCATTGGTTTATACGCTGATCTAGTAAAAAGCCAATTAGATTCTGAGGTGTGCTGACTAAATTTATGTCAACTTGACAAAGGATAGAGTCACCTGAGAGGAGGGAACCTCAATTGAGAAAATGCCTCCATAACACTGGGCTATAAGCAAGACTGTAGTGCACTCTCTGAATTAGCAATTGATGAGGGAGGCTCAAGCCCACAGTGGGTGGTGCCATCCCCCGGGCTGGTGGTCCTGGGTTCTATAAGAAAGCAGGCTGAGCAAGCCATGAGGAGCAAGCCATTAAGCAGCACCCCTCCATAGCCTCTGTCTACATCAGCTCCTGTCTCCAGGTTTCTGCCCAGTTTGAGTTCCTGTCTTGGTTTCCTTAGTGGATATATAAGCCAAATAAACCCTTTCCTCCCCAAGTTGCTTTTGGTCATGATTTTCATCTTAGCAACAGAAACCCGAAGACATGAGGTGTAGGGCTTCTTTTCTTTGCCATGACCCTTTCGTTTTCCCTGTCTTTCTATCCCACCCTAGTAGCCTGTGAGCCCTTCTATCTTCCATCTCTGGGACAACGACTGACACACAATGAGCATTTATAAATACTTGTTGGGTGAGCGACCTTTGGCAGTAGAAAGCCTACATAGAGGGTCACACTTCTTACAACCTTCAGCAAACTACACTTACCACTTGTCCTAGTTTGCTTTCTGCTGTGATAAAGATGGTGACCAAAAGTAACCCCGGGGAGGAGTCATTTGACTTACATGTCCCATCACAGTCTACCACTGAGGGAAGCCAAGGCAGGGACTCAAGCAGAAACCTTCTCAGGACCACCTGGCCAGGTGGAGCACCTCCCACAGTGGACCTGGCTGTCCCATATCAATCAATCAAGAAGACGCAAACGTGCACTCGAGAGGCAGAGGCACCTTCCAGACCAGCCTGGAGTCAAGCTGACAAAAGCTGACCAGCATGCCACTCACCAGTTTTCTTAGAGTTGCCATCAGGATCCCACCAAGAAAGTACATAACTTTTTAAAAAATATTTTTGAGCATGACCCAGAGGTTGCTGTCTTCCTCTTGTTCTCACTTCATGTTTAAGATAATTTTCTCTGTGCATATAACGGATTTTGGTCATATTCACCTCTCATTCCCATCTGTGATCCCCGTCCTGCTCCCTTGGGATCTCATTTTGTTTCTCTCTTTTTTCTTCTTTTATTTCTTTCTTCTTCTTTTTTTTTTTTTTTTTTTTTTGTTTCAAGACAGGGCTTTTCTGTTGTAGCTCTGGCTGACCTGGAACTCACTCTGTAGACCAGGCTGGCCTTGAACTCACAGAGATCCACCTGTCTCTAACTCCCAAGTGCTGGGATTAAAGGCATGCACAGTACTCATTCTTAATTTTTCATTAGGGGGCTAGGGGTTTGAACTCAGGTCCTCATGCTTGCACGACAAGCACTTTGCCCACTGTGCCATCTCCCCAGACATAAGGGGTTTTAATGTGTTTAATGTGCTTTCAAAATTTCCTAATTACTTTTCCCATGAGGTACAGTCATGCACTACATAACATCATCCGGCCAAGGACTGACCTCATATAGGGTGGTCCCATATTATATTGGCTACTGATGCTGTTGCCAGAGTAGTTTGTGTAAGTACATGATGATGTGGCAGATCAAGTTTGCCTAAACATTTCTCAGAACATATCACCACCAATGAGGGACAGGTAATTGTGCTTGGCTGCTGTTGTTTCCAGGGCTTCCCCCCAACAAGACAGCAATGCCCATGGGTCAGTAAAGGGCACAAAAATAAATCCCTCAGGAGACGGTTTCCCGGAAATAGCGTCTGCTTTATTACCCGGGAGCAACCACTTAAACAGTAGAAGCCTACCAAGTGTGATTGGTTAGCACATTACCTCGGATAGGATAGTGAGCTCTCATACCACCAGGGTCTCTACATGGAAGAAGCACATTAAATGAGATATGGAGAGAGCGCAGACTCATCCACAGGCCAGCTACAGGCTGTTCACGCTGCTTCAGAATTCAGTGTTTGACTTCAGGAGCGTGCCATGCCATGCTTCTTATTCAGAAGTGCAATGTGATAAGTAGGCTGGGCACCAGGTCATGCCTGCATAATCTCCAACACCTGGCTTTCATTTTTGCTCTTAGGCTTAAGATGATCTTGAAGTAGCAAAAGAAAACAAAAACAACCCTTCACACTAAAATCATGTAAATCATGATTCCTGGGAGGTCAAGCAAGAGGATCACTGCAAATTAAGGCCAGTTTGACCTATACAAGGAGTTCCAGATGAGCCACCCCTACACAGCGAGACCTTGTCTCAAAAGACTTGAGTGGACAGGCTAGTTAATTTTACTTTTTTTTTTTTTTTTTTTATGTGTATGAGTGTCCGTGTGTGTGCCACATGTGTGCTAGGCTTCGCAGAGTCCAGAGCGTGGTCTCCTGGAGCTGGAGTTCCAGGCGGTTTTGAGCCACCTCATGTTGGGTATGGGAAGTAAGCCAACCCCTGAGCCCTCTCTCCAGGCCGCAATTTTATTTTTTTTTATGCATTTGTAAGGACTGGGGACATATACTTCAGTGGGAGAGCGCTCATCTACGAGGCAACATGGCTCTGAGTTCAATGTCTAGTACCACGTACACACACGCA